>JAULKK010300072.1:0-11120 GCA_032355705.1 Rubia peregrina
TTAAAATGTTCTTATTTGATGTTTAACTATTAAAATTTAATATGTTTTTAATTGTTCTTATTTGATTTTTAACTAATAAAATTTAATGTATTTTTAAATATTTATATTAGATGTTTAAGAATTTTTAGACAATGTTTTTTTATGGTTTTATTGGGTGTTTATCTAATTTTTACGTGTATTTTATTAGATGTTAATTTATTTTTTTTGAAATTTTTATTATTTTTATTTTATGTTTAACTATTTTATTTTGGAGATGGTCTTCTGTGAGGCACCCTAAACTTTAGGCAGGGATTTTATGCAATTATAGCTATATTCTAGCTCCAGGAACCTATATCTAATAATTTTACATGGACCTATCTCTAACAAATTTACAGGGACCTATCGCTAATATTTTCCAGGGGTTTTTTGTCCAATTTTTCCCCATCATTTTCCCGCCATCTGCAATCTTCCAAAAAATCAAAAAAACTTTTAAACTTTTAAAAAATATATATTTAAACATGCAAAAAAACAATATGATCAGCGAACTGAAAATTATAAACATCAACAAAAAAAATAGCAGAACATCAACGAAAAATAATAAAACATCAAATAAAAATTGCAGCAAAAACTATATAAAAATAATTAAAACAATGAAAACATATTTTTTTAAATAAATAAAAATAAACAAAAATTGAAATAAACGTCGACTAGAACTAACAAAAAATCAACTGAAAATCATAAAAACATCAACAAATCTTAAACTATTATTTTTTTGAAAAAACTACAAACATCAGCCTATATCACCCAAAAGATAAAAACATCAATTATTATCATCTACATACCACCCAGAAAATGAAAAAACGTCAACATAAGAAAAAAAACACTACAGAAAATCAACCTATGTCACCCAAAACTACAAACATCAACTCGTATCACCTAAAACTCACTGAGAAAATGGAAATCGTCCACATGTGAGAAAAAAAAAGGAAAAAATATCAACCCATATAACCCAAAAAAAAACTACAAAACGTCAACTCATATCAAATAAAACTCACCCAGAAAATGATAAACATCAACATGATTGGAAAACACTAAAAATATCAACAACAATGAATACGGCACCTCAAGAGTATAAATTATTCACTCAAAAATTCATATAATGTCAATAAAAAATTGAAAAATAATACAAATATAAACCTATATTACCCAAAAGTTACAAACATCAACTCCTAATAATGAACCTCATCCAGAAAATGAAGAGCATCAACATAAGAAAAAAGACACTACAAACATCAACTCCTATTACTAACACCTCAGCCGGAAAATGAAAAAACATGAACATGCGATTTTTTAATAAAAAAATTACAAATATCAATCCACAGCACCCAAAAAATTGCAAAACCTCAACTCATATCAATTAAACCTCACCTGAATAATGTAAACATCAACATAAGAGGAAAAAAACTACAAACATCAACAAAAAGCTACAATACCTCAAGAATGAAAATTCTTTAAAAAAAACACTTGGTGAGATTTGAACCTGGGTCACTAACCTCAAAACCTAGTGCAACAACCACTACACCAAAGACTCTTATTGAAGATGCCCCCAGTCAAATAAATATTAAATCTCAGCATATACATTAAGAAAACATAAATTCTTCAAAAATAAAGGTCATCGGGAGATTCGAACCCCTGACCTCAAACCGCAACAACAAGAATTCTAACCACTAGACTAAACAATCATTCATGAAATTAACTCGGTTGACAAAATATTAAACCTCAGCAATTTTTGAAAAAAAAGTAAAGCACAACATTAAACATCACCTCTCATTAGCCAAAGCTCAGCCATTTACCTCCACCGTCGCCACCGTCCACCACCGTTGCCGCCATTAGAACGTGTTTGCAAGCGCGGTCTTCTTCTTCACCAAGGCGCGTGGATCTCACACACTTGAAGAAACCCAGCAGTGTTTGCGCCGTCTCTAAACGTCATCACACCGTCTTAGAGCGTCGCCTCACCTTCACCTCGTCTCACATTGTTGTCGCGGTCAAACTTAGATCGATCAGCAAATCCTAGATCATTGCGATGGATAATTCTAATTCTCAACTCCAATTCTTCTATCTCTTCTTGGCCTAGGGCACGACATCACGAATTGCAATGGTGGAGCTCACCGTCGGCTGCATCTTCTCCAATGTTCGGCAGGGGTATTGTGGTGGTTAATTGTGCGGCTGCGTCAAAACTAGGTCACCTCCACCGCCGGAGTCGCATCGATCGCCGGAGTCGGAGTAGCATCGATTTCTAGAGAAGAAGAACCAGGTCGTCGTAGTCTCATCAATTTAACTGATGGAAGAAGAAGAATCGCGGAGGAATAGTCGAGCCGACGGATTTTCGGTGAGATTCCAGCGTCTGGTGGTGGTTGTTGCTGTCCGGTAGCAGTTTTCGATTGGCGAGGCGATTTCCGATCAGTTACAGAGAAAAAAGGAAAATGAAAATTCTGGAAATTTTGTGATATATATAGTGTTTTGATAATTACACAATAGGTCTCTAAATTTATCAGTATATTTAAAAAAACCATCTCAGATAAAATTACTTATAATTGCACAATAAACTATGGGATAAAGTTTAGGCTGCCTAAAACAAGACTTTGTGTTATAATTATTAGAATGTATATTAATATGTTAGTTCATGATTTTAAGTAATATGATTAATAAATCATTATAGAGTCATAATTATTCTCTACAAGATAATTATAGACAGACTTACAGTTAACAAGGATATATTACTATTTTAGTTTATGTGTTGCAAAAGTTTATTAATTTGTGGAAGTATTCAAGACTTACAACTAGTTCACATGTTTAGATTGTTTGTCCATCGTCCTAAAAACTTTATTTTGACTTTATTTTTCTACAAAATAATGATAGAAATTACAACCAACAGGTGTATAAATTAGTTCATATGTTTAAAATGTTTGTTAATTATTTAATAAATTCAATTAAACCTTTTATTTTTTATGATAGAATGATAGAACTTAGAATGATAGAAATTACAATTAGAACTATGATAAATTTTTATTTTATGCAATATAATAATAGAATTACGGTTAGCTAGTAATATATTAGTTAATGTGTTTAGAATGATTGTCTATCTTTTCAAAAAACATAGTTTAGATCTTCATTTTTGCAAGATAATGGTACAACTTATAAGTAAAAAAATATAATTAGTTTGTATGTATAGAATGTCTGTTAATTGTTTACTGATATAGTTTAAATTTTTATTTTTGCAAGGCAATGATAAAACATACTGCTAAAAACGGAATAAATTAGTTCATTGTCTAAAGATTAAACTTTTGTTTAGACCTTATTTTTTACAAGATAATTGTACAACTTAAAACTATCAAATCTATAATTATTCATATGTATGGAATATGTGTTAACTTTAGTTTAAACTTCTTCTTTTTGCAAGATAATGATAAAAACATACTGTTAATAAATGCATATGTTTAGGATAATTGATTACTGTTATATACCTTTAGTTTAGACTTTTATTTTTGGCAGATCATTATAAAATTTACAACTAGCAGATGTATAAATTAGTTCATATGTTTAGAGGGTAGAATCTCATTTTCAACAAGTTTGCCCCCCCCCTACACTGCTTCTCTCTCTACTCGCGAAAAGCTCTCCCTTCTCTCTACTGGCAACATTCTTCAACAGTGAAAAATCAATCAATTCAACCTCAATTCTCTCTGTAACGGCTACCCCTCACTGGAAACTTCCACCTTCAACCAACCCCATGGTGGCTCCTCCGCCCGGAGCCTACCTGTCTCCAACCTATGCCTCCCTCTTCAAACCTAAGACCACTTCAACTCACCAAATCTCTATCCCCATCGTAAAGACGTCTTACGGAGGTGAAAAGGCTTGCCTATTTTCTGACATCGACGTAACCCGCCTGGCTGCTCCACTCAAACTTACTCTAATAAAAAAATTTAGCACAGGAAAGCCGGGTATGACCATAATCTGAAAGTTCTATAAAGATATGGGTTTCAAGGGTGAGGTTCAGGTAGGTCTTCTTGACTCTAGGCATATCCTGTTACGATTTGCACTTGAGGAAGACTTCAATTACTGCTGGATGAAAGGGAAGTCTTGGATTGCAAAAATGCTTGTCAGATATAGGAAATTGACCCTTGATTTTGATCCCAACAGAGATGCTCTCATTGCCTCTATTTGGATATCAGTGTTAAACCCTCCAGCTTATTATTTCACAAAGGAAGCAACAGTAAAATTGATGGAACAATTTGGTACACCTATGTATGAAGATAAACCCACCAAGTCATTTTCTAGGCCTTCTGTCATCAAATTTTATGCTCAATTAGATCTGACAGTAAAGCACCCCCCTAGAATTAGGCTAGGCTCAGAAACTGAAAACAAATTGTGCTTAGTTGAATATGAATGGATTCCTCCCTATTGCAAGAATTGCAGCAAAATAGGCCATACTGATTCACAATGCAGGAGAAGAGGACATACTCAGAAGCTGCAAAAGAACAAAGGAATTACACCACATGGTATGGAATGATGGAAGATAGACAATAGATATAATAGGATGGCCAACCAAACCTCGGGGCTTACAGTTAGCCAGAAGCAAAAGGAAGCTGAATCATCCTACAGAGCTAATGAAAAACCCCATGGACAACAATTACAGATTATCACAATACTGGTAATCGTTCAACAGCATCAGGAACACTCAAAAAATCAAAAGCTTGAGGAATGGATTCATTCAGATCAAAAAAACAATAATCTAACATCAGCAGAAAGAAACCTTATCCAATCCATTAGTGAAAAACTAGATAACAAATTTGCAAGAGATGGCATATACATTTCATCTCAATCTCCGGCACTCAGTCACTTCATATCCACCCCTGTGAATAACAAAATACATTTTCCTGCTAACTCATTCTCTTTGTCGTGGGGAAACGTGTACAAATTTTATGTAATGGAGTGACAAAGAAGAAATGGGTTCAAATGCCCATCTACTACCAGGATATGGAAGCTCAACTCCTGTCTCAAAACAGGTTCCACTCACTCAGTCTCCAATTTTTTCCTGCAATTTCATCCTCTAGCTGAACCACAACTGAAGAAAATGATAATGAATCGCACATCTTATTTCATGATGCTAGAACAGAAAACTCATTAGCTGATAGGAATGGGAACAAAGAAAAAAAACCAAGGAAAAACTACTTCACATGGATCAATATGATCTTTAGGTCATCTTCAAGAAATAAAAATTCTAATGAATAGACACCAAATTATAGCTAATGTGTTAATATGGAACATAAGAGGTTATGGGACATCAAGGCACATACTAGCTAAATTAATTAAGATTCATAAGATAGACATTTTAGGAATAATTGAACCAATGCATCAAAACTCTGAAATACCTAAGCTGGGTAAAAACTAAATTTTAAAAACTTTCAGGCATGTGATAATAATAAAATATGGCTATTATGGAATAACAAAATAACACTTCAAAATGTTATCCATAATCCATAATTCTCATCTTGTACTATAAGGGATATTATACAAAATCAAACATGGACAACTGTAATAGTTTATGCCTATAGAACTAGAGAACAGAGGAAAAAATTGTGGATGGACTTAAAAGCAATGCTACATGTCCCTCCCATATATATAGGAGACTTCAACACAATTTTAGATCTCTCGGAATATAAGGGCAAGTGAATACCTCCTGCAGGCAGCATATCAGCTTTTAAAGAATTAGTTAATGACTTAGAATTATCAGAAATACAAACAGTAGGCTTAGAATTTACATGGTCAAATAACATATTGAATGACCCCTTATTTAAGAAGCTAGTAGAGGATTAGGAAACAATCAATGGCACTCCCTATTTCCAAATAGTGTGATTCAAATTCTAAATAGATATGGTCAGATCATGCTCCAATGTTTCTAACCATAATGAATAATCAGATTACTGTACCTAAGCCATTTAGATTTCAAAAGATGTGGACAAATAGGCCAGAATTTTATGATTTGATTCAAAATGATTGGGAAAAACATGCCAGTGGAAGCCCTCTGTCCATTCTAATAACTAAACTGAAAAGGGTAAAATCCACCATAAAAGATTGGAACAAAAATAATTTTGGTAATATATTCCAAAACATTAAAGAAGCCGAATTGAGAGTTAGTATAGCAGAACACAGTTACTTGGACAATCCTTCTCAAGATAATTACATAGATCTTAAAAAACAAAATGTAATTCTCACAAGATCAATAAAAAGAACATGAGATTTTCTAGAATCAAAAATCTAAATTCAAATGGCTAAAACTAGGAGATTCAAATACAGAATTCTTCCACAAATCATGCTCTGAAAGAATTAATAAGCTCCAAATAAATAAAATCAAAGGCCAAAATGGCAGTTGGATAACTGATCCACAAGATATACAAAATGAAGGAGTTCAATTATTCAAAAACTTATTATCCGAATCTACTAATGACATAACAGGTCAGAATGGAATTTTTTTTCTAAAAAACATTCCAACAATAATCACTGACCAAGATAATATGAACCTAATCAAGTTGATAACAGAAGAAGAACTTAAAGAAGCTGTATTTAACTTAGGTTCTGATAGTGCTTTAGAACCAGATGGCATGAATGGTGTTTTATTAACTTATAGGTGGGAAATAATTAAAAGTTATTTACTAAACGCTATGAATCAATTAATTTCAGGAGCAAAAATTTCAAAAAGTATAGCTGCAACTTGGATTACATTGATTCCAAAAAAAAAACCCCCTTCAAAAATCTCAGAGTTAAGACCAATAAGCCTATCCAATTTCACAAACAAAATATATTCAAAAATCATGATGGAAAGATTAAAACCAAAGATGGAAAAAAATCATATCCCAGGAACAAAGTGCATTCATGCAGGGAAGGGAAATCAGTGATAATATTATCTATATGCTGGAAAATTTTAAATTTCTAAATATAAAAAATAGAGATTCTAACTTGATAATAAAATTAGATGTGTAGAAGGCCTTTGACAGAGTCTCTTGGGGATTTTTAAATTCGATACTTCTCAAATTTGTATTCAATGAAATTTTTGTAAAGCTAATTATGTCAAATATCAATGTTGCATGGTTTTCCTTATTAATAAATTGCAGCCCAGCAGGTTTTTTCAAACCAACAAGGGGGATTAAACAAGGAGACCCCTTATCCCCCTTCTTATATAACATATTAACTGAAAGCTTTTCAAGAACCATCAAAATACTGATCCAAGAATCATATCTTAAACCATTCAATGCCCCAAATGGAGTAAATCAACCCACAAAAATAATGTATGCGGATCATACTGCACTATTCTCATCAGCAGCTTCACGGGACCTTTAAAGGCTGAAAAAATTCTTAAAAGCCTATGAAATGGCTTCTGGCCAACAAATAAAATGTCAAAAAAGTGAATTCTTTACTAACTTTAAAGTTAACAGCACAAAGATACAACTAATTAAAAGAATCATGCAAATGAAACAAGGAAAATTCTCATTTGTGTATCTGGGTACACCAATCTTCAAAGGAAAACTTAAAAATGCCTATTTCAGACCACTTCTAGATAAAATAGAAAATAGGCTAGTAAATTGGAAAAACCAATGACTTTCACCCTCTGGAAAATTAACTCTTGTCAATTACAGCATGTATTCTTTAGGGGTACACACTTTTACAGTCCTTAAACCAACCAAAGGGGTAATTGAAAGAATCGAGGCTATGGCTGCTAATTTTTTCTGGGGGGAATCAGAGGGAAAACAAAAAACTGCATTGGAGAGCTAGGAAAAAATGTTCCTTACCAGTTCAGGAAAATGGATTAGGGATAAGAGACTTAAGAACTGTAATCAAATCATTATCTTCAAAGTTATGGTGGAAACTTCAACTCTATAGGACATTATGGACTAACCTGCTTTGGGTTGTAAGTATAACATCACGTAACTCTCTAACTTGGTCTAGGATTAAAGAGATTACATGGATTGCAACCTAAATTCACAGGTGATCTATGGAAAATGAACCTGTAGCTTTTGGTTAGGAACAGGGGCTCTTTTCTATAAATGTCCCACTAATCTTGCACTTCCTTTTACTGAATTAACTATATCGAATTTATTAATAATAAGAAAACAATACTAACTCAATTGGAGCCTCACTTAGCTACCATAGAAAAAAAAATCTTTTGCAGGAGGCGGAACTGACAGCAACACATGAAGACAAGATCATATGGAAAACAAGTCCAGATGGAAGATTCAGAACAAGGGATGCCTACCAAGCCCTAAGACCAAGGGAACCAAAAGTTTAATCGTTAAAGAAGATATGGAACAACAGCATTCTAGGGAAGTACTCTGTTTTCATGTGGAAAATAATGAATTCCTTTCTCTCTTTTGATGATGTGCTTATCTTAAAGGGGTTCTCTATAGCTTCTAAATGCATAAATTGTTTTCAATGTGATTCAATACACAATTTCTTTAATGAATGCTCTGAAACGAAGAAAATCTGGACTCAGATCCATGGAATTATGGGAATTAGAGATGTTGGCTTTACAAATTTGTGGGAAAGAATTTATTTTTATTTAACCTTTCGAGGTTTATCAAAAACTCATAATAAAATTGTGAGGCTACTCTCTATAATAACTCTATGGAATTTGTGGAAAATGAGGAACAGTTGGCTTTACGATTCAATAAGATGGAACTCTCAAAACCTAGTAGAAAACATTAAAATTGAGACAAAGGGGAGGGAAAAAAACCCAATTACAGGTGATCTCAATGAGGTAAATTTTTGGATTGCAGGAGAGTGTATCTTCTTCTTCAAAAGGAAAAAAATAAATAAGAAAACCAGAACTGGTAGCTTGGAGTAAACCTATAAGGGATATTAAGATTAATGTGGATGCCTCTTCTTTTCAAATACTCAAACTGCAGGGATAACATGTATAACCAGGGACAAAGATGGAATTTTTGTTGGTGCAAAATTTGAGATAAAATCAGCAACATCACCCATGCACTCAGAACTTCTAGTTGTGCACTTAGGTTTAAAAGAAGCAAGGAAATACACAAACTCAGTTAAAGTATAAACCGACTGTTCCATGGCCATTAAATCAATAATAAATCCAGATACATCACCATGGATGCTCTATTCACTGTGCTCTAATATAAAGACTATTCTGGATGGTTTGAATGTAACTCTAACATTCACTAAGAGACAAGGAAATGGGGCAGCAAATTTTATAGCAAAAATGCTATTAACATTAGTAGGGACTATACCTGGGATGAGCTACCACATAAACTAAAAGGGATTATAGTCCTAGGCAACATGTATATCCCAGATATCAGACTCCAAGTTTTCTTCATGCTTAGACTCTAAGCTTGGCCTCCATTCAACAATTCAACCTATGAAAAGCTATAAAATGCAGCTCTATGAAATGCAGCTCTGTGTTCATCTGACTTTATGCTACGAATGTGCATAGAGTTTAAGGGGTTAGTGATTCTGTGTTGTTTACCTCAGTGTTGTTTAGCTCTGTGTTTAGTGTTCATTGTGTATTTAAATGTTATGAAATGCTGCTAAGATTTTGTTGTGCAGTTCCTTTAAAGAAACGTTTGTTAAAGCACGTGGTTACTGGTTATCTCTAATGTGAATATGATTCTCGAGATTCCTTATGATGGTCCTATTTTTGCTAGCTATGTATCGGTAGAGTCCATTCAGGAAGCGTTTGTAGATTTTTTTTTGGAAACACGTGGAGTCCTTTGTGCGAGAAGATTAGAATAGGGGGAATATTGACGGCAACACAATGTTGACTAGGTGAGTAGTTATTTTCATCCTTATTTGACTGAAATACATTATAATTTTAAAAAAGTAGTAATTATAAGATTAATTTATACACATTTCATTAAACTAAATTCATTTATTTATTTTATGATGACTAGGTATGTAGCTGCAGTGCAGAGTGACAACTATCAGTTCATCTGCTACATGCTGACATTTTTTCCTCTAATTTATTTTATGATAAGACCGGAAATAAGGTTAGATCCAACTTTTGATTCTAAGTTGTCATGCGGCTATGCGACTCTGGCCTATATTTGTATCAGCAGTTGGGGATTGCATCTAGAGGCCAGTCACGTGGGTTGGAAGGATGTTGCACACTGCTGTAAGCATGGATCTATAAGTATTTTCTTGTGTTTTGGTCGGGGCTGAGAGCATCAGTGCTAGCTGATGAAGGTCGAGGCGACCGATGGAAAATTGGAGAGAAGATGGGGAAGGATATTGAGCGTGGAGTGACCACCAAATGCTGACTCAATGTTTTACATTCTCACGAGGTTTGATTTCAATGCTCTAAAATGATTGTGGAGCTTATGATTTTGACAATGCTAACTGCATTAAATTTTGGTACCCATTATTGGTTGATTGCCAATCATATGGAAATGAAGTGTCCAACTACCATAAAAGGAAAACTCATTTCCGTAGCGTGATTCGACACCTTGATGTAATGGAGGCGTACATATCGGAGCGAGTGATGCGACAACTTGGTTTCATTCAAAGTAAACCATCTCAAATTGTGTTTGGGCTTGATTATTGTGAAAGGCACGCAGACCCTTCAAGTTATTCACAGTGGCGTGTTTAGAAAAAAAATTATTGGGGTAAATTAATAATAGTTAATGTATATTAGAAAATCAAATATATGGTAAAAATATATAAAAATTATATCATAGTATAAATCATGCTATATTTTTACAATATTTCTTTAAATTTTTTAATATTTCAATAATATTTGATAACTCTTTTGAAAGAATAATTTTCCATGATGA
The DNA here is from genome assembly GCA_032355705.1 of Rubia peregrina. Taxonomy (NCBI): domain Eukaryota; kingdom Viridiplantae; phylum Streptophyta; class Magnoliopsida; order Gentianales; family Rubiaceae; genus Rubia; species Rubia peregrina. The sequence goes on from JAULKK010300072.1 coordinate 10,818, forward strand.
TTATTATTGATCGTGGAGAGAATAAATAGAGAGTACAAACCAAGAAGGTAGACTAGTTCTAATATAACTCTAACAAATCAAAAGGATAAAATCTAATCTAATCATCTAACTGATTTATTTTGACACCTCCCCTTCAAGCAAAGCGTGATTTATGGGGATAGATGCACTGTGATTTATGGGGACCTTCTCCTATTTTATCTGCTGATGGTTTCGCCTACTATGCCGTTTTCATAGATGATTATTCCCGGCTCTCGTGGTTTTATTAAATGCGCCGCAAGTCTGATTTCTGGGATATTTATTGCT
>JAULKK010300083.1:0-12638 GCA_032355705.1 Rubia peregrina
TCATGCTATCAACTAACTAACAAACTAGTCAGCTATGCAAAGAATCAACTAACAGAAATTTGAAAGAAGCTTCCACCACCTTCATGAAGCTTCCACCGACTTCAACTAACTTTCCCGCCAAAAACCTAAAGCTTGCTAAGTTTGCTGCTTTGATCATTTTGATCCTTGCTGCTACCTTTCTTGCTACCTTCCTTATATTCCTTCATTAACCTTCAAGAAGACGCCATTCAATATCTGTCTCAAGCAAAGAAGCTTCAAAATCTTCTTGGTAGTGGGATGCATAGCATTAATACCGCGAATGCGAACAATGAAGAGCAGTTTAGCCTCAGGATTGACATAAAACTCTCCCTTCAACCTAGCCTCGCGCTTCATTCTGATCAGATCATTCTGCTGCTCCAGGTACTCCTTAGCATACACCTTAGCGCGGCTGTAGATGATCTTCCTGTTGGCCGCATTCTTGTTCTTGGCAGCATCAAGTTCCTCCTTCTTGGCCAACGCCCATTCTTCACTCCTCTTCTGCTTCTTCAGAACCGACTCCGGGACGACCGCCGCCTCACCCATCTCGAGTTGCAGTGCTTCAATTGGATCCAGAGGAAAACCTTTTACCTTTCAATAATTCTAATCCAACCTCGTCTTTCCATAACGGTTTTCCCCAAGATTTTGCCTAAACAAAATTATGATTAATTAATCATATACCTCTTTGATTTTTTTCTTCTATAAATACATACTCAATTCCGATAAATTAATCATATACCACTTTGATTTCCATAAATACATATTCAATTCCGATAAGTTTTCTTTACTTTCAATGTTACATATCTAACTATTTTTTTGTTTTTAATGTTTTATTTCTTTGAATTACATATAAGTAGCACAAAATCTTGTTTTACACCGACTATACATTAGATGAGCTTATTTTATTATTGAGGTAACTAATTAGGTGTTTTGATATATGTTTTTATTTACTGCAACGAGATTCATGTAACTTTGAAAAACTTTTAAAATGTATTGAAACGTATAAATAATTATAATTTGACCCTAAAAGTTATTGAAATGAGGTTTTTCATTATTGGTCTAACCGTTAGTTGGTCTAATAGGAGACTTTCTCTATAAGTAATATTTTAAGAAATTGTTGGATAAAGGTAATATAAAAAATAATGATTCATAATTTTTTTTATTAATATTCAAGTTCGATAATATATTAATGGAGTTCTACATTTAATTTCTTTAATTGACAGTATTAACATAAAATTAGTATTTAAAACCATTAATAATTATGAAATTGTTTAGAAACCCAAAATTTCAAGTAATATAAATATGTGTAACATAAAACTTTATCAATGCTTGTTTTTGTATTTTTAAATGTTGTACTAGTTCTTCTCTTGAAATTTTGTTGTGTTTGTGTTTTTTAATTTTTTTTAATTTTTTCTCAAAATGTTTTTTTATCTATTTTAGTTTCTATTTATTGTGTTTTATTGATGAAGGATATTTATTATTAATTTTTTATTTACTTTTTGATCAAATAAAAGTAGCCTCTCAAAGTAAACATGAGATCATTTTACAACATAGTAAAAGATTAGAAAAGTGATAGAAATAATATTCATAGAAATATAAAAATAAGGTTTCTTTCAAAAGAAAATATAGCTCAAACATTAATGTAGATATACTATAGTAATTGTAAAAAAAAGTCATACGTATTTCTTTTCATCTGATTATATTTTAATTCAATTTAGTTTAGTTTAAATTAATTCCATTCAATATAATTATTCTAATTTAATTAAAATCATGAAAAAATATGGCAAAATTTTGGGAAAGATCGTCTTTCCATAGGGTTATGGAAAGATGGGTTTAATTAGAATAATAAAAGTTAAAAGGTCTTAGTTACAATACTAAAAATTTATTATGCAATGTCTAGTAGTTGTAAAGTTTATAACCCGATTCATGCAACTCGAAAATTTTATCTTCATTTCTTCCATTTTGCATTTTAAACCTTGATTTTTCCATGACTGATGGAAATACCTTTTTTAAGAGACGGACTCAAATAATATAACTATAAATAAAATAAATTAATTAGGACTGAACTGATTAGTTAGCAGAGTATCGGAAATTATAGATTTAATTAAAATTTTGTGATAAATTCTATTTATAACCCTTACTTTTGAATGAAAGTGTCAATATAACTCTGCAATCTCATAAAGTGTCAATCTAACCCAAACTAATTATTGTATGTGCTAATCTAACTCTAACTTTCAAAAACTTTGTTCCGATATAGCCAAACTCCCTAATTTCAGCGTAACAGCGTTAACCCATGACATTCCGACAATGACAAAAAGTGGAATGAAAAAAATATCATTATTTAGAAACCAAAATACATAGAATATCCTTGTGATGCTCAGCCACCCCACCACCACCTTCCGCCCAGCCACCACCACATCCCCGCCACCTTCCCTTCCACTATTAAAATTCTCTGTGTGGTAATGCTCCAACAATCAATATGCTTGATTGTCGCAATCACAGCATCTCCGACCCAGCGCCGTCTCGACCACCTGTAGATTAGTTGACATGCGAGTTATCCATCACCACCACCTGATCCTCCAGCGAGCTCTTCACCACCATCTGCATATTAGTGGATGGTGCTCCTCTCCAATGGTGTTGGCCTCGTCAAGCCCTTCACCGGGCTCCTCTCCGATGGAAAAAAGCGTAGTAGAGCCCTTGACAGTGCCACCTCCCCACAACCTCACTGCCACAACTTCCAAAACTCTACCCCTCCCCCACCGCACAACCGCCACCACCGTGTGTCACCCTCATTATCCATCAGCCACATCCCTGCCATCCTGCCATTAGCAACCTCCTGACCAACGCACCACTAGACACTAGTCACATCCCTGCCACAACGCTACCTGCCACAATGCTACCTGCCACCTCCTCATGCCACTTTCCCACCTCTTTACCTCCCTGCCACAACCCCCAAAACCCTACCTCCTCTCGCCACCCTCACTAATTCTCCTCACCACCACTCGGCACCCCGAAACCTAAATTCCAAGTGCACTCCCGTCAAGATCGGAAATGATTGAACAAACAACGGCGTTCCACCACTCCCATCACTCCCTCAGCCGTGAGCGCTGCTCCAGTCTCCCACCGCCACCTTCGATTCACCAGCCTTGATTCTCACTCCGTGCTCCGCCATCCGCTCAGTCTCAACACGGAAAACAGAGAAGAAAAATGGAAGCGGGGGAAAGAAAGAGGGAAGCGGTGGAAGTGGAGGAGAATCGTGGAATCGGAGGAGAAAGGGGGAAGCGGAGAAAAGAAAGGGGGAATAAGGTGGGGAGAAGAAAGAAAATGGAATTTTATTTTTTAATAAGATCAAAATCATATTTTTCACAAAATCCGACCATAAAATGATTGACTAAAAAGTCAACGGAGTCAATGGCTATTTTGACACTTTCTGATATTGCAGAGTTATATTGACACTTTCAACCTAAAGTCAGGTCATTTTATCACTTTACTCTAAAATTTTATATTGTGTAATGGGTTATTATTACATTCAATAATGCCATAATTCTTTTTTTTAAAAAGAATAATGCCATAATTCTTAATCTCTCCCATACAGCATGATTACTTCGGAAATGAGATGCTACATCCTATTTAGCAAATGTCGTGCCAATTTGGTCAGTTCGTTTTCAGAAACTACGTCTTGCTCAATTGCCCCGCACTGCTCTACCAAATTGGGTTAAATTGTCGAACTAGTTGTTTCTTTGTTTTGGACCACTGTGGACCGCTAGTGGGCTTTTGCTATACTAACATTATGACACTTTGTCTTCATTGTTCGAGTCACAGCCTCACAGTGTTGTGTTCCTCTTCTGCCCATGTTAAACAACACAAATGCACAGTTACTTGTAGGGTGGTGTCACCATCAAAACTAGAAAGAAAGCAAAAGAATAATTCTGTGTTAATCGAACCAGAAGTTGAGATGAGAAATAGAGAGAATAGGAATGAGAAAATAGAATTGTGACTTGTGATATGCAAATTCTCTTTTAGGCCCTGGGCAAATTTATATAGTGTCTTACTCTTGATAACATGTCGTCCAAATACTTTTCTATTTTGCGGCTGACTTGATGGATGGAAGCTTTGTCAACTTTTCGCTTGTGATTAACTCATGTATTCTTTAGTCTGAATGGCATTTTTGACATTGCTGAATGCTTCAAAACTTATTTTATGAATACCGTCTTCTTGGCATCTTTAGGGTTCATTGGGATCTAATGATACCCCTAGTATATATCTTTAAAAGCCATGACTTCGTATCTCGAGATTGTTTCAATTAGTTGATTACATCTTTGGTACCGGGTAGCAGTTTCGGGGGCAATATTTGTTCATGTTTGTGCAGTGATGCACATTCTCCATCCTGCGTCGGCTTTCTAGACCGTGACCAGGTTTGCTAGGCATGTTGGGTTCGCGTATGGGGAGCAGCTGACTACCTTGAATCAGAGAGTGCTTTCTATCGAGGAGCAATACTAACAAGTAGCAATAACACCTCCTTTTGCAGTAACGGCATCCTGAGCAACAACAACACAACTTCGAGTACATGTACCAGTGATAACTATCAGACCAAAGGCAGGATGTGATGGAGGATAGTGTGGAGACACTCATTGCTTTGATGGAATCCACACATCCTGATGGAGCGTATATTGAACTAAAGGAGTGATGTCAACCCCAACAGGAGGAGAGAGGCCAAAATCATGCCAGCCAACAGGGAGAAGCTAGACCCTCGTCGTCCTAGTTGTTAGTACTTCTTATTCCTTTACCTTACATTTTTGTTATTGTTCTTATACCTCGAGGACAATGCATAATATAAGTGTGGGGAGGGGAATTAGTAGTTTTCATAATTTTTTGTTGTTGTATCTTATTTGACTTTTCTTGTAATTATTAACTTTCTTAGGAAGGTTTTAATGGAAAAAATGAAATTAAAGAATTCCAATAAGTTGAAAAAATTTGCTTGCGGGAAACATAGACAAAATTGGGGGGGGCGGATAGGTAAAAAACTCAAGGCAACCTATGGAAAAAATGGGAAGCCTAAAAAAATAGTGAAAAAAGGTGAGATGTAAGATAATAATAAGACGAGATGCTAGGATGAAAACTCGAAAGGGCTTTAGGGCAGAATGTAAGAAAAACAATATCTTTTTTTATGAACACTCATTTGCCATTTTGGTGCAATCTTTGGGTAGATTAGTCTACTCTTGTTGGGATTTTGATATTTTACTTGTGGTATCAATGTTTTTGTGAAATTTTGGGTAGAACTTATCTTAGGTTGAAATGTAGAGGATGGAGAGTCCTTTAGTTTTGGGGAGTTCTCAATTAGGGAATTAAGATGATGCTTGGGGTAGATTGCCATGAGTACACCTTAGACTTTGATCATTCTTACTCGAGGACGAGTGAATGTTTAAGTGTGGTGGATTTGATGTGCCCAATTTATAACCTATTTTTTACACATATGGAATTTTAATCATAATGTATTTTTAGGTTTAAATTGTAAGTTAATTGGATATTTTATCAATTAGAGGGCTAGAATGATATTGTATGTCCTAACTCTTTAATTTGTGAAATTTTTGAGGATACATGTTGGAAGTCTTTCGACGATCAAGTCATATTTGAAGATTTTGGATGATTGAAGTGAAGACAAGATCATTGAAGGGAAGGCCACTTTGCACAAGCGGTAGAAGATAGTTGCATCAGGAAACTTTCAGTTTGCGGATCATACATTTGGTCACATACCGCGACCAGTTTGGTTACATCAGTTGATCCACAGTTCCCGTACATTTCACTTGGTTGGAGTATGTGAACAATATATTGGTCCAGAACATCCCTAGTTTGCAAATTTAGAGATTCTTCAAGGTTCACAAAGGAGGGCATTTTTCCAGGCCGTGAAGATATTGACGGTTCTAGAAGACTGCCCAAAGAATTTGACTTTAGCTTTCTTCTTCATTATTTCTCTAAACTATAATTAGTCTCTTATCATCATTTATATGGAGTACGAATTGTTAGAGCTAAAATCTTAGTTTGTCTTCAATTCTTCACTTTCATTCCATGTTTCTTGTTAGATTTATGTCTATTTTTATGGCTTTTGTTATGATTGGTTAAATATACTCTTGAGAACAATTGATTAGCCCTTTTAGTTTGATGTTGTGAGAGTTTTTTTATTCTCTTTTTGACATTGATTATAAAAAAAATTCCTTCTTTTTATGTGTTTTTAATGTATGAATTGACTAGGTAGTACAACAAGTTGATGTTTGTGGGTTAATCACTTGCTAGATTCTTAGGGTGAAATTTCGGTTGCTAGGGTTAATTACTTGCTATACTTTTAGGGTGAAATTATCATTGTTTCCCCTTTTGTCAATTGTAGCTAACTAGGAGCGTTTATTGTATGCTGATCTTCATATCCATTCTTAGAAGACATAATTGTGCTATTTTTACATGTTTTTCGCGTGTAGGACATGGGTAGTTGTATTGATTCTCTATGTGTATTGCTACTTCCGAGTTAAATCCATGATGCGTGTCTAGGTTACTCGGGAGTTATTGAAGGCATTGATCGCTTTCTTTAACTATATGTGAGGGAAGAGGAGAGGCATCTCCAAGTGAAACCGGAGATAACTCTCCATAATATATGGCCAAATGTCATAGGGTGGAATAATTCCTCATGATCAATAAATAGGTTAGAAGTGTTAATTAATTGCGCCCAAGACTCGTAATTTTCATATTTCTACTACTTATGTTAGTTGCATGCTAATTTAGGACTTTAGCTTTAATTTGGTCATTCGATAATCGTAGTGTTTTTCAAATAACACCCCCCAGTTTTTGTTTATGTGTGTATAAAGTGATCTCAATATATGGAATGAGTTCCCCTTCTTTACGTAGTCACTTGATTGAGTTTCCCTTCTTTTGTGGAATGATCCATATTTGCAACTATCTATTAATTTTTATTTAGGATTTTTAGGTGTTTAAAAATGTATTTTATAGAGGTATGACGATGATCTCCCCGAAATTTATATAAATACATTTTCGCCGACTGAGAAACGACCAATCTTACCTCATACTCTTTAAAGGATTTTAATTCAATGATGCGGCCAATTTTTTGTGAAAGAGGTGTAATTTTTTCATTTTGAAGGTTGCCATGGTATAGCTCAAGAAAGTGCAGTGATCAAACTTGTTTATTTGTTGTATCTCTCTAGCGAGCCTACCACTTGGAAACGATAAATGCCAAATACGTAGCTTGATATTGTGACCAGTTCGAGATTAAGAGGCTATATCAGATCGTTGTAGACTTAGTTTTGTGGATAGGTAGAGTTTGTTGAAAAGCTTAATAGTAGAGCACCATTTTATCATCCTATGTATTTTCATTTTGTCATAATGGTCATTGTTTAGATTTTCATATGTTGTACCTTGTGTAAATGATATTATCCCATCGCTTTTCTTAAAGATCAACATAAATATATGGTTTTTTACATTTAAAAAGAACAATATAACATTTTTTTTGTTTGCATGAAAGTGCTTAAAAAAGAATAACTAGTGACTAATAGTGAGGTGTTTGATTGAACTAGTAAAATGATGTACACAATGGTGGAACATAGGGGGAACCAGGGGTGTTTGGTCCTCGCCAACTGTTTGTTACTATCAGTATTTTGCATTTTTCAGTGTTTTGTTTATTTTTGTATGGTAAAAAATGTGGTACTCCCAAAATAATACTTACCGCAGAATATACGTAGAATAATGAAGAAATACATTATTTAAGAAGAAATTAGTTTAAAATGTTAAGATTCTTTATTTTTTTTATTGTAGAGTCCAATAAGAAATGAAATTTATTTTTATCTTTAATATTTATCCAAGTTATATTTGGAAAATGTTTTAACATAAATAATTTTTATCTTTAAATATCTATCTGCAATACGCAGTACTTAGGTTTCAACAGGAGTAAATATCTGCATTACACGGGTTTTAACAGAAATATTTATCTTCATACGCAGGTTTAATTTAATTCCAATTAAGATTTAGTTTTTTTTGTAATACCAAGTTAGTATAAATAGATGTGACATGATTTTAAAAAAATAAGAATGTTGTTCATATTAAAAATATCAATTTTATATTTTCTGTAGCACTGATTTGTCTTTATTTTTTTTGTCCTTTAAATGAAATAATCTACTATGATTTGTTACTTTAATGGTCGATTCAAAAATATTTTTAAATATAATTTTGGTTCCCCCTATAAAATTTCTGGTTCCGCCCCTAGACGTACAGATACTTTATATATTATATTACTTAATTATTATAAATTAATAATGACAAAATCTTGTATGAGACCGTTTCATAGGGGGATCAAAGTACTAATATGTAATGTAATGGAGTTTAATTAGGGATGGGTTCCAAATGAAATTTATAGACAGTTTGGGGATTAAGGAGGGATCTGGGTATAAATATATATATTTTTGGGGTGATGGACATAAAATAATTGATAAATTAATAATTTTGGGCCATAAGAATCTTGCGGATCAAGAATCTGGATTGAAGAAACCCGCAGGTTGATTTTTTACCTATTTACGCGCAATGCATGTGTTCTTACTACCAAATTTGATGTTTCATTTCCAGTACTTGCATTTCATTTCATGTAATTTGATATTTCAACAATCCTTGTGATGTTTTTTCAGAATTATTTTTTCCACTAAAATCATGTGATTTAAGTTTAAATTTCGATCGTTTAATGTAAAATCTCGTGTTTACATGTTAACGTTTTGACATATTAAACATTTTTATACTAATTAATATAACTTTACTATCTTAATTTTCTATTTTAAAATTATAATTTCATTTTTATTTATGTATTATGTTCTTCACGTGTCGTTATAAAACTTAATGTCTATGTTTTTCTTCTTCCAAATATTATGTTAATGTATGCCTTGATGTTTCATTAGTGTGAATATTACATCAATGTTGATGTTTTATTTTTTTCGATATCACTCTTATTTTCAGTGCACACTTTGATGTTGTAAAATCCATCTGTGTTTTTATTTGATATTTAAACATTTTAATTTGATTTTACCTCCGTTTCTTTAACAATGGCACACTAGGTGTAGGTAATGAGTGGATGAAATTGAATGTAGAATGTAAAAAGTAAAATGAGTGGATGAAATTGAAGGAATCTTACCAAAAATGGAAAGTGTGCCAATATAAAAGAAACAAGTCAAAAAGGAAAGTGTGACAATGTAGAGAAACAGAAGGAGTAGAATAAACTGGAAATTTTGTTTTGATTAAATTGAAAGATAAATATGATATTGTAATATAAAATATTTTAGGAATCTATAAGCAAACATAATAGTATTAAAAATAAAGTTCTAATTAAAAAATATTATGAAAATGACATTTGAATAAAAAAGTTGTACTGTAAAATTTGATGATAGTCCCATTTAATTATTAATTATTTTATAACTATCAGGAATAATTAATTGTTTCTCTAAGAAAAATAGAATGTTTTGTTAGGAATTTGTTCTACATGTTATACCATTTTATTATACGTAACTGAATATGTGATTCATTATTTTTCACATTTCACATTTTATTTCTATGTGTTGTATATTCCTCCCGTAATTTTAAAATTGTTAGACTAATAATTTTACTTCATATATTACAGATGAGCGCTGACGGCAGACGCGTTGATAAAGGTTGTAGTATACATGAGAGGGAGATTAGTGTGTCTGCCAAACAGACGAGAAGTATTGCGTCCCTCCAGGAATAGTTGCCAGATTTTGTTCAAGATAACGAGGTACACGTTGAGCCAACTTCTCCAAGGGACAGACCTACTTTTGAGCCGATGGGAACTAGGGATGGTCCAGATCTGAACATTGTCAATGACAGTGGAATGTATTCATTCCTGGAGGAAGCAAACTGGAAACCATTGTTCAATCCAGGGGATGAAGTACCCACACGTAGCCCGCATGATGGTTGTGGTGCAAATCCACGACTCGATGTCGAGGGGGGACATGGTACATCCAATGTTCCCCCCTGTGGGCCACCTGAGACGGCTATTCAGGTGAAGGTGAATATTCCAGTAGCTGGTCGTGGATGAGGTAGACATAAGAATAGGAACAAAGCTGGTCGATTTGCCCAGTCTTCCGGTGTTCCTTTTTTAGCAGTTGTTGGATGATATGATGAGCGACTTTGATACGTTTGAGTCTGGAGACGTTCGTGAAATACCTTTGGAGCGTCTGCATGAGTTGGTGGCTACCATTATTAGACCTCGACACACTGAGTACCGTAGATGCCATAAATGTGAACACATTCCCTAGGAGATGAGCTCGTTTATGTACTTCAAACAATTTGTTCATTGAAAACCAATTACGTTATCCTTTTTAATGTGTGTTTGTTTTGATTTAATTGATGTTGTCTGTACCGTTTGCCTATTCTGATTCATTTCCGTACCACGTACTATTCCATTACACTCAATGACCTAACCCATGTACTATTCCATTACATTCCATTACGTACTACTCCCTCCGTCCCACCAGTTTTGGCCTATTTTTGGTCAGCTTTCTCAGACCATGTTTGACCATCAATAACTTTAATTACGAATATTAATGATATATTAAAATTTGATATTTAGAAACTACGTAAACATAGGAGTCTAACAATATCTCACATGATAATATTAGAATCTGAATATTAATTGAAATTTATGGTCAAACATGGTTTGAGAAAGTTGACCAAAAATAGATCAAAACTGATGGGACGGGGAGAGTATTATATAATAATATGAAATTGTTGTCAATGTGCCAACTTGTTGCAGGGACCCATTTGGATACAGCCATAAAGTTTTGCTCTTTTTTGAGCATGGGTGGGGTAACGTGGTCCTCCTAAACCTAAAGTCGCTGCTTGCATCCGGCGCTTTCGATTTTCATTGTCGGAATTTTTTATTTTTTATTAGATATATCGCACATCAATTTCTTACCATGATAATGATTCACATATAAGATCCTGTGTCACATTCACTTAGTACCAATTGATTTTAAGATTGAAGCCTAAGATAACTTGAAATTTAACAAGGTATCATAGTCCTGGTTGGATTATTGGGGCGATGTGTGGATCCCCTTTATTTTGACCCAGTATGGGTCGTGTTGTGTTGAAAGATATATCTCACATCGATTTCTTACATTGATAATTACTTACATATAAGGTCTTGGGTCGTGTTGGTGTTGAAAGATATATCTCACAACGATTTCTTACATGGATAATGACTTACATACTCTCTCTGTTCATTAATGTTTGGCACACTTTTTAGTCTGTTTTCTCAAGACATGTTTGATCATTAATAACTTTTGATGCGTATGTTGTTATCATGTAAAAATTTAATGTTTGAAAAGTACATGCTACGTATAATCCAACAATACCCTATATGATAATAATACTACTTATATGTTACATGAAATTTATGGTCAAACGTGGATTGCATAAAGTTGACTGAAAAGTGTGCCAAACTTAGCTGAACGGAGGGAGTATAAGGTCTTGGGTCGTGTTGGTGTTGAAAGATATATCTCACATCGATTTCTTATATGGATAATGACTTACATATAAGGTCTTGGGTAACCTCCACTTAGTGTCAATTGGTTTTAAAATGAAAGACCAAAATAACTTGAAATTCAACACTTTTAAATTAAAAATACTCATTGCAATGAGTAGGAGACTAAATCGTCTCCCCTAACCGGTTCAAACAAAAGAGATCGATATGAAATACAAGGAAAGTGGGCAAGAAAATTGTCGGACCTTGCTATATCTAGATGAAAAGATGGGTAAGAAAGTCCATGATTGTGGTTCCACCTTTGATTCTCCGCCTCCATGGCGTTAAATCAAAGTGGTCGGAAAACAATTTACTACATATTCTCAAATCAAACGGTTTCAGAGCACTGCGAGAAAACTGAGGCCGGGTGGAGTTTAGGGCACCTCAGAGTGTATGCGAATAGTTGGGAGGTTTAGTAGATCGCCCTGGTCAAATTATTCATGGCTTTTGAATGATAATTACATTACCAAAACCAGGGGAGAGCGTGAAATACATGTGTCAATCTAATTTCTCTGGTTTTTTAATCTGATAAGTTTCCTTCCAAAGGTTCCTAGCAATGTGACGATAAAAAGAACATTTTGATGGAAGATTGAATCTCATTCTCATAAGTACATAATCAAAAGGAAGAATATTATTAACAAGCCTCCACACAAAAACATAAATCTTTGGGGGAAGAAGAGAGTTGCATACTACCTTTTTAAGAGACGGGATATGAGTACCTTTTTTTGCAATTTGTGTGGGGGCTTTGGTTGATTACAGGGGTGGAGGCAAGGGGGGTTCCAAGCAAAAAAAAAGAAGGTATTTTTAGGGTAAATTTTTTTAAAAAAATTTAGCCCCTCCAATATAGGTAAAATTGGCGATTTTTCTCTTTGCATATCAGTCCCGCCACGAATTCTTTTTGGCTCTGCCCCTGATTGAGTACCTTTGTCTTCCTCAGCGGCGGAACTAGGAGGGCGAGCCGGTGCGGCCGCCCCCCAAACTCCAGTGACCAAGGATTATATATTGAGCCCGCCCTTGCCCCGCCCCGCCCCGCCCCTCCTGAAAT
>JAULKK010300102.1:0-12638 GCA_032355705.1 Rubia peregrina
CGCTTTGACACTACTTAAAAAATTGACTTTTCCCTTGTGTTTAACAATGATGTTTGAATGGCATTTCAACACTTGTGCTTCACCGGCGCTTCAAAAATCCGGCTCTCCAAAGTTGGTTGACCGCCGTTCATCGGATCTTTTCGGACACTACTTGGAAACGAGGGTAGGGGTGTTGGGGGTGAGATTGGGAAGAGGGAGCCACCGGAGGCGAAAGTTTCCTGCTGCCCCCACCCCCACCACAAGGCGTCTGAGGTTAGGGTTTTTAGGGAGAATGCAGAGGAAATAAGTTTAGAGAGAGAAGGCTGCTGCGGTTCATTGATGTGCTCGCGTATAGATCATCACGCTTTTCAAGAAGCATGTTTGACTATTAAAATATTTACCTTCATATAATAATGGTAAATAAAAAGTTGATATTTAGAAAATATTTGTTACGGCGAATTCAACAATATCACATACGATAATATTATTTTTCATATATTTATTCAAATATGCGGTCAAACTTTGATGGAAAATAATGTCAAAAAACAAGTGTACAATTTGAATTGGGACGGAGGGAGTATTGTGTTCTAATATTTATTTATGACTTTCAAGACAAAAATGTAAGACACTCCAATGTTTTTCCATGTTTGGCACCATAAATTTACGTATTTTTAAGCATGATATAATTTGTAAAGAGAATTGAGTAAAAAGAGTAATATATTAATGAGTGGTATAGAATGATTCACTGTTTGCTTAGTGCAAGTCCAACAGCTTCCCTATAATAGGGATCTTCATTGATTATAGTGATTATACATGGGTTTTCAACTCCAACAGTTTCCTCGTCTCATACTCTAAAATAGGGATTTTGATGAAAGAGAAAACTTTCTTCCCTATATTTGTAGAAGGAGAAAAAAAATATAGGGAATAGAAATTTAATGCAATTCCAATTGAACACATCAAATCATAACACAGTATTCATTTTTATATTAAAATTTTAAGTCTCATATTTCCCTCATTCTTCCATTCTACTAAAAAGTACCTTCGACTACCGGAAAAAAAGAGAGGAAACTGTTACAATTTCAAACTCATGTGGGATGCTTATTTAGATGATTTTATAGGTTTTTTTCAATAGTAATTTTTTTGGAAGATGGAAATAATCTGTTTGGTTTATAGTTTATAATTTTTAGATGTTATTAGCTTTTATTACAAACCGGGTGAATATAAAAAAAAAGAATACGAAAAGGAAACTAGTTTATAATAAACATCGAAATTTTAGTTTTGAATTTGTTATATTGATTGTTTTTTTAAAATCTAACTTAATTTTTATAATATATTTTGAGTGACTAAAAATGAATTCTTAGGTTTAAAATTAAAAATTAATAAATGCCAGATTATGCAATATATAGAATTTGCTGGAGTTAACTCACTATTGGAGATAGGGGTGATTAAAAGTTGTTTTATAGAACCAGAGATGACCCTTTAGAACCGTCTTCTCTAACCCCGTCTTTGATCGATTTTGATCAAAGGTGATTCTAAAACTGCCTTAGTTTAGGGTCCGAAATAGGTTACCAGTTCGGAACCTATTTTTGACTCTAGCAAGCAAACGAAAAAAACATTTTGTACATGAAACAAAACAATATTGATAATATACAAACAATACATAGATCTAGGAGGGAACATAAAAATAAACAAAAAATAATCAAAACCCTCCTTGCGGCGATGGAAGAACTTCGATGCGATGCGGCGATGGCAGACCTTCTCTGCTAAACAATACATAGGGGAAGCGACATCAGTGGCTGCTAAACTATTATTATCGTTCATATTTGATTCTTCATTTTATAATTGAATATTCTTCATCATTGAACTAACAAAAGTGTTAAGTCATGTCAGTTTCGTCTAGTCGAATCATTAAATTCCGCATTCGTTGACATTTTGAGGGGTTAAAATGTCCTTTTTCTTATTCTAACCCCATAATTCTTTGTGATTCAGAGGAATGTCTTCTCGAGCCGTACGAGATTCAAGTTAAGATGCCTTCTCAAGCCGTTCAGATGTTGTCGACGATGAGATCCAAGTTGAGATTTATCATGCTTTACATGCACAACTCGGGAAGATATTCTTCCAAATTGCAAAGAAATCTGGGGTTTAACTGGTGAAGATATGTTTATCTCTCAAAATGTCAACAAAAGTTAAACTTAGCGGATATTTTAAGTTTGATATACTTACCATTTTTGTATATTTTTATAAGATTGGCATCTGTCATTTTATGGTATAAAGTAAATTATTCCCAACCACTCATTAATTTTTTTTTACCCTTTTAACTCAATTCTCTTCAGACATTTCGATTTGAAAAAAGAAAAACATAAAGTTATGATGTCAAACATAGTGAAACAAAGTGATTATAAAATCTAGACTTCATTTGTTTTTATGGGTTTGACCTCATAGGATTAGGTGTTTAGATTATTGCCAATGGTGTGAGTTGATTAACTTGAATTTAGGGGGGGGGGGGGGGCCGCATACAAAAAGTAGATAAGTAGATGAAATTTTAAAAATCTTGCAAAGAAAGTAAAATGTGTCAAACAACTCAAGCATATACTCCCTTTGCCCCGCTAGTAATGCCGCATTTTTTTCACGGTTTCAATGTTCATGTTTGGCCGCTAATATCTATACCTACATATACCAATTTTGCATAAAATGATATTTGGAAAATATATGTTAAGATGAATTCAACAATATCTCACATGATATATTTATTATATATATGTTATTTTATATTTATGGTCAAAGTATGTGTAATTTGACCAACTGAATAGTAATTTGCTATTACTAGTGGGACGGTGGGAGTAGAAACAATCAAAAAAGAAAGTGTGCCAAACTCGCAGAACTGGAGGGTGTGTGTAAGAGACACTGAATATGGTTAGAACAATCATAAAAAAATTCATTTTTAAAAATAAATTTTAAGTTCAGAGTATAATTATTTATATGCTGGGATAAAAAGTTTTCATAATTATTGAAATCTCAGTGTAATAAATAAAAGGAAAAGTCTTTGGAAAGACCGTCTTTCCATAGGCATATGGAAAGACATGGTTGAATTGGAATTATAAAAAGGTAAAATATTTTAGTTGCAATATTAAAAATTTATTACGCAACATGTAGGAGTGATAGCTTTACGACCCGATTAATACAACCCAGAAATTTTATTTTAATTTCTTCAAATTTGCAGTTTAAACTTTGATCTTCCCACAACTTATGGAAAACCCGTCTTTCAAGAGACGTACTCTTAATAAAAACATATATTAAATCACCTTAGTAATCATACTAATTTAAAAATATCTCCATTTAATGGTTAATCATTTTAAAACAAGAATTTGTGTGCTTGTAAATATGTATTTAATAAATAAAAAAATATCCGGTGATTTAACTAATAGATAATATAATTACTTTCCTTAAAATAGCCTATTATAAACGGCCAACGACCGTTTGTCTACATACGGTTGTAATTTTATGGGGTTTTTTTACAGAAATACTTACAAAATACAGCTTAGACTGTGATTATGAAACTTCCTCATTAAGTTCTTTATTTTGTATTATTATTTTAAGATAATTCTTTAATGATACACGTTAGGCCCTGTTTTCTCACTAAAAAAAATTCAATAGTGATGCATATTTTGTGACAAGTAAGGAAATGTCACAATATTTGCTCCACCTTCAGGTGTAACTAAATATTTTGTGACGTGTGCACGTGTCACTAAATTGAATGGTTACATCAATTCATGTCACAACTTTAGTGACACTTCTAAATTGACTACATCTTAAAGCGTCATAAAAAATATAATGATACTTCAATGCGTCACAAAATTTTAGTGACACGTTGAATAGATGTACTTCACAAGACATCACTAATAATTTTAGCTACACATTTGAGTATCACGGATGCTTCAAAAAAGCGTCACAACTGGAATTGATCATAAATATCTTCACATTATTTGTAGTGTCTGGAGTGTATTTGAACTGATATGATTTGATCTGCTGTGAACTGAACTAAAAATAATGTGTTGAAAAAATAGTAATAATATGACTAAAAATAGAGCTTAAATTCACCAAATTAATTTTAGTTTGAACTGATTTGAATTGAATTGATTTGATTTGAAGTGAATTAAATTAAATTGAAGATCGGGTCTAGAGAATAAGGCCTTGATTTGATTAATTTTTTACTTTTTTAATATACTTTCTTGTTACATATTTGCATAAATAATGCGTCGGTCTTTAAAAACTGAGCAAGAAAAAAAAGGAATATGGGAACTGAAAATGTACCTAAAAACCAAACCCTTTTAACCTAAGCCACTTAACATAAAAGGCATACTCCCCACCCACTGTCTGCCCACCAACTCCTTTAAATATTCACCAATTGACTACTTTATGTAATCATCTCTCCTATTTGAATAATCTTTTAGGTGATTTAATGTTTTGTTTTTATTGATTCCAATGAGATTTCGATAACTTCACAAACTTTTAAAAAATATACTATATTGTAATGTATGAATAATTATATTTTCGCTCCGAAAATGATTGAAATGAGTTGTGATTGATCTAACTGTTAGTCGGTCTAACATAATACTTTTTCATATATTAATAATCGACGATGAGGATGATTAATTTTTATTGTAAAAGAAAGTGTGCTAGCTATTAGTGGCACTTCGTTTCCCTCAGTTAAAACTGAACACTTTTTTCAGATACCTTTAAATAGATTGTGACATCTATGTTATCTTATATGATATTGGGCGTGTTAAGCAGAACTTATGAGTGCTTAACTTATAAGCTAATCAACTTTTAGTGTTTAACAAACAAATTAACAAATTACTTATTTTAGAAGTAGAAGCTATACTCCCTCCGTCCCAGAGGAATTCACACATAATCTTCTCCACGGTCTCCAAGAAGCATGCTTGACTGTTACTATACGCAACTATGTATAATAACGGCACGTAAAAAGTCAATATTTGAAAACTACATGTTACGATGATTCTAACAATATCTCATACGATATTATTATTATATATTCAAACATATAATCAAAGTTCGACGGCATTGAATGTCAAATAGTAAGTGTGTAGATTTAGTTGGGACGGAGAGTACATGGAGCAAAATCAAAAGTTGGTCTCCCCAATTTTTTTTACTATAACAAGCTAGTTTTACTTCTTGTACAATTCCACCAAATACACTTATAATTAAATTCTTTTCAGCATGTGGTATTGAATTATACATATATTATTAAATAGTGAAGATATTAATAGTCAAACATATTTATCAGAGGGACGGGGAATATAATTAATGTGCCTCAATTGAGGATACAACAACCCAAGCACAATTTTTTTTTAAATGACCAAAACACTTAGTTGGTGGTGAGTTGTGAGAGTGGGGGATTTAATTACTCCCTCCGATTCACTAATATTAGCTCTCTTTGAGATGATTTTTTAAAATTGGCTCACTTTTCTTTTTTAGATAGTTTTTTAACATTGACTCACTTTCCTTTTTGAGATATTTTTTAACATTGGCTCCTTCCTTTTTTGGCAAATACTAAATTGTTTTCATCCACTCATTTTACTTTTTACTGTTTCAATACATTCTCCACCACTAATTTTACATTTTTTAATTCCAAGTGCCAAAAATAAGTGTGTTAATGTTAGTGAACCGAATAGATAATCCATTAAACGTATAAATACATGGTTTCTCTTTCCGGGACCATTCGGTTGTTGATTTTGGAAATCTATTTTAAAATTGGTGAATGCCAGTGCGTCTTTTAACGATGCTGCAAATAGTACATCGCAGCCCTTGGTCCAGTTTTGGGATGCAAAATTATAAAATCCACCATTAATATCTAAAGTTATCCTTCGTCCTTTCAGTCTTTAACTACTCCATCTTTGATTTTTTTAATATTGGTTCCGTTTGACAGCAAAAATTATCAAGACATGTTTGACCATCAATAACTTTAATTGCATATAATAATGGACGTCATGTGAGGTTTCTTTGAATTCTCCGTAACAAGTAGTTTCTAAAAAGTAAAATTTTATAGTCTGTTGTTATATGAAATTAAAGTTATCGGTTGTCAAACATGCTTTGAAAAATTATCCGAAAAAGGGAGCCATAATTAAGAAACCAGAGGGAGTATTACTATTTTACAAAGACTTGAGTGAGACGGTCTCACTCATTCTTATGGTGAGACGGAGGGTCTAAATATAACTATTTAAAGATGAGAAATAACATAGGGTACATTATGTAATTTTTGAAAGTTTACTTATTACTTTGTCTCACCATAACTTATGGTGAGGCGGTCTCATATAAGTCTTTCTCTTACTATTTTACTAGTGCGGAAATTATACTCCCTCCCTCCAAGCCAAATCTGCACTTTAACTATCCACTTAGTTAAAAATTGTTTAACTTTGACCTCAAAATTGAATTGGTAAATAAGTTAGGATACTGTCGTATGTTATCTTGTTAGATTCGTAGTAACATGTATTTTTGAAATATCAATTTTTCATAAATTGCAACTACATATAATTATAGATATCAGTGATCAAATTTTTTTGGGTCAACTGATAAAAGTTAAAGAGTGAACATTGCCCTGGGACAGAGGGAGTAGTTTTTTTCATATAGATCAAATTAATTAAATGTATATTATATTATTTTTTCATATAGATCAAATTAATAAATGGATTATAATCGAATTTAACGAAGTAGTTAGAATAGGACAATAATTATGATTTCAAGTGAAATTCATTTAAATTGGAAAGAACGTGAACTGATCTCCAAATATTCGTTAATAATACTTTCAATTAGAATGAATGTCATGGTAATTTGCAAAGTTAATTGCATAAATTTTATATTTCAGTTTCACAGGAAAAAGAAATTACATTGATTACACCATTTTTTTACTGGGATTATTTTTGTTCTAATGTCCCTCTTATCAGGGCCGTCTCCGACAATTTGGAGGCCCGGTGCAACATAAATAATGAGACCCCTAAATACATTAATATAACATTATTAAAATTTGGATTAATCGGTTTTTGATTTATTCAATTCGGTTTATTTGGTTTTCCCTAAAAGATCCAAAACCGAAAACAACCCAAATAATACAAATAACCCAAATATCCGAACCGAATTTTATAATACAAATAACCCAAATTATCCGAACCAAATTTAAAATTCGATTTCGGTTTGAAATTGAAATCAAACCGAGTAACCGAATAATTTGAACGTTTGGACATTGTTTGTTGTTGCATAGACCAAAAACCCATAAGCAAGTAAATTTTTAAACTTAAAAATGGTCCTTTGAAGACCATTTTTTCGATGTCATATTCTTATATGACCCCAATTTGGGTTTGCTGACCATTGAATAAAAATGTGGAGTGGTACCCTATTTATAAGTAATTCCTACCTAATAGTTTCTAAAACTATCGATGTGGGACAAATAGTTTCTACCTAATAACTTCCTTTTAATATTTATACCAAAAAATTTGGAGTCCAAAAATACTTACTAACTAATAATAAAAATACGTACTAGCTAATGATAAAAATTTTGGGGCCCAAATTTTTTTGGAGTACATACTTACTAACTAATGATAAAAAAATTGGGCCCCAAAAATTTTGAGGCCCTGTGCAAAGGCACCGGTTAAGCCGCTCGATAGCCGGCCCTGCCTCTTATACATTTTCCATACCTAGGGCACAACAGAGTACTCTATAGATTTCCTACTTTCAACCCTTCCCTTTATGATTTGCTACTCCCGAGTTTTTTTATATTGACACTCTATCACTTTTTGAATATTTCTTTTATATTGACACATTTCTCTTTTGAAAAATTCTAGATTATTTTCATCCACTAAATTTACGTTTTACTTTTTCAATACAATTTCTTCCACCCATTTTACTTTCTTTATAAAAAAAATTATGCCCGTTGTTTGGTGCCAATATTTTGGGACCCGAGGGAGTACTTCTTTTATCGAGCAACTTGCTTCCTTAATGAAACCTATTAATCCCCTTTAGCAAAAGGTGAGACTAAAAACTATAATCATGGAAATGAGTGTCTTTTTGCTGGGTGTCATTATTTAAAAAATCGAAGGGATTAGAAGATTTTGGCCATATATTTTTCAATTTAATTGTAATCCAATCCAATTCAGTTCAATAAAATCAAAGATTAATATTATTAAATTTAGCTTTAATCTTTCTTATTATTTTTAATTTGGTAAGCAATGTACGTTGATAAAGCATCATGTCTCTTATAACATCAAAAAAATAGAAACATCAACTTTGCAATCAGTCATTGATTACAATAAGAAGGAATTCACTGCCTAATTAACTAGCTCGTTAAATGAATAAATCTTAATTTAGCCACTGTTTAAAATCTTAAATCTTGCGGTCAAGTGGTTAGCCTGCCTAAACCACGTGCTCTCTCAAAAGTGTACTGGTACTACTCTTTCAGATCGCATTAATTTCATGACATCTTAACACACTAATCGTTAATTAATAAATTGAAGTAAATGGATATTGTCATCTATATCTTTTCCTACAAGGAAATGTTTCTATTTCATTACTACCCTCCCTCAAATTGGAGCATGATGAACAAGAATGACAAACTTACGAAGAGGATTCTGAAATTGCAAATCGTTATTTTTTTATTAAAAAAATTCTCCTTGGAATGAAATTCAACTTCAGTAGTAGTAGTAGCAACAAAATCGGATTCATAATTTGACATGTTGCAGATCGGTAGAAATTAGTCAATATGGTTGCGGTAGCAGATAGCGGCGGGTAGCGGACAATGTCAGTGATGCAAGCACGTTCAGTGGCATCAGGGGTGGATTCAGATTCAGGGTTCGACATAGTAACAAGATTGGATCATACATGCGATGACAAATTGGATTAGTGGCAAGATGGGCGACACATTTAGTTCACTGGCGATGGCCCTTGGCGGATGGTATTGGCGCGTGGATGAGACGCACGGGTAGATCGGATCAGCGGACGGCTCGGACGATTGCGTCAACTTGGTGGATGGTTGTGGCGGTCGTCTAACGAAAATCGGACGACGAGCAGTGGGAGAACCATGCGGTGCATGTGAGGACACGCGACTGGTTGCAGCGGCAGCTTGAGGAAAATGGCAGCGGAAAAATATTTAGGGTTTAGGTTTTAGAATTTTAGGATCTGATACCATGATAAAAATAAGAAAGACTTATTACGGTGCATGGATATCACATTAATAACACATCTCATCAATGATGATGATAACAATATATAGGGCTACAACAAACTAAAGCTTATCTGGAATATTATTATAAATTCTATAAGAAAATTATCTTCTATAATATAACTTACGAGAAAACCCAATTTTATCAGGATATTACCATCTATAACTTTTTCTGCAAGGAAAGGTTTCTATTTCCTTATTACCCACTATCTTCACTACTCCCTCCGTCCCAATCAAAATTTTCAATTTCGTTATTACCCACTATCTTCACTACTCCCTCCGTCCCAATCAAATTTGTACGGAATTTTTTTCACGGTCTCCAATAAACAAGTTTGACTGTAAATATGTGTAGCTACTGACATTAACGCCACACAAAAATTTAATGTTTAGAAACTACATGTTACGAAGACTCAGTCATATCTCATACGATAAAATTATTATTCATACACATATTCAATTATATAGTCAAAGTCCGACAATTTTAACTGAAAAAAATTCAGTGCAAATTTGGTCGTGACTGATGGAGTAAAAAATTCGTCGTTGTTACTAGTCCGTAGATTTTAATGTAAATTCAAAGTATAACGTGTGACCAGCGAAGTGAGTTGTGATTTTGTCTCCATTTAAAATTCATCTATTAATCACCAATCTAACGGAGAAATGAAGTCAAGTGATAAAAAATAAATATCAATATATAATAGGAGTTGAAAATTTCCATCTGGGATTATAAATTAATTTTGAACTGTAAAAAATTAATGAAAAAATCAAATCAATTATTATACTGTATTTTTGGTGTACCGTGAATATTCAGTGCATATATATTGAATGTGCATTTTAATTTTATTATTCGCGCATTACAATATTTATATAGTAATCCTAAATAAATTATAATAATGCACAATAATACAGGAATAAGATATACTTATACTCATATAATCTAAAATACACAAAATATCAATGGCATAGGATACGAGACTTAGGGTACCCAGGGTATCATATAATTTGCAAATCAACATTTAAATAGAACGGAGGAAATTAACTTCCATGGAAATTATAAAGTTGCGTAGTTTGTTTTTTTCAATGGTTGTTAGAGTGACCCACTTGTAAGAATCAAAGAAAAACTACTCCTTCTACTCACTTTCTATATTGGTCTAATTATTTAATATTGACTCTTTTACAAAATATATATATATATATATATATATATATATATATATTTGGAGGGGGTAAAAATCAACATGCCTATAATACCCTCAACTTTATATTATTGGATTAACTTTTAACTTTACAATATTTTCAAAAAACCTATAATACCCACTAACATGCAGAAATGTTTTATGTGGAAAAATTGAGTGTATGGGGGTGATGTGCCAGCTAAAACATGACATTTGTCAAGTGAGTTAATTTTTAAAAAATAAAATGTAGAAAATTAATTTTTAACCCCACTCACTTGCCACATGTATTATTTCAATTGATCTTTCACCCCCACATACTCAATTCTCCTCACCCCGCTTCATTAATATTGGTTTACTTTTTATATTGGTATGATTTTTTAACATTAGCCCCGATGTCGCGTCGTTGTGAGCTCGTATGGAAACAGAAGTGAGCACCGCTTGACCGTTGTGAGCACCACGGTGAGGACCGCCATTGCGTCGTTGTGAGCAACGCTATAAGCACCGTTGTCTCTGTGAGCACAGTTGCCAAACCGTTGTTCGCTGGATCTCTAGTCGGATCTGTGTAAATACTGCTGGAAAATGGGGAATAGAGGTTTTAGGGGTGAGATTGGGAAGGGGGAGCCACCGGAGGCATAAGTTTTCGGCGGCGGCGGCCCCACAAGGCTGTATGAAATTAGGTTTTTAAGAGAGAAGGAGTAGGTTTCATGTTTTTAGAGAGAAGGTGTGTTGAACAACAACCTCATAAACCTAAATTGTCTAAAAATAACATATTAATATTATAATATGTTACTGATTTAATTCTTTACTATATACTTATAATTAATCATAACTTATACTAATATTATAATATTATCAATCACACACATATATATCATTGTACTATATATGTATCACTGAATAAAATTTAAAGAAACACTTGATATGACATAACAAAATGTTCAATTTTTTTATACACTGATAGAATACTTCTGATAGAAATATGTATATATTATATATTTATTAATTTATACATAACAAATTTTTGTTTTGAACTGACTAATTGTTAAATTAGGATATTTTATAATTAGTGAGACTAATAAGGTCATTTGATATTTACTTTTATTAATTATAATGAGATACATATAATTATGATAGCCTTTTAAAATGAATCTCAACATATAAATAATTATTTTTTAAATAATTTGAATGAAATATTATAAAAATAATTAAATTTTATTGTATTCAATATTTAACGATTTTTAACTATCTCATATAGTTTTTTCTTAGATGACTAAACTTTAAGTTTTAAATAAAATTCTTTGTTTTCAATTTAAATATAAGACACAATATGTAAAAGAACTTAATTATAATATTTTAGTTAATAATACCGCGCAACGTGCGATGATACTTCGCTAGTATTATATAATTTTTTATTTTCACATTCAAATACTTATTATTACTTATTTTAACTTTTAAAATATAATAGTTAAATTTTATAAAAATTTACAACATTTAAGGTGAAAGTCACTGTAGACCCATCTATAACCTTATGGGAATACTACATTTTTTCTGAGACTTTGTCAAGTATAAATACATAGCACAGGTAAGTAAAATATAGGGGGTTGATCTCAAAACCAGTTTGGTCCACGTTACATGTGATTTGGGTTTTAATTTGGGCCTCGTTCACATTTCCAGATTATACGGAGTTGGTGAGAGTAGAATAACACCAGTACCCCAACTCCGTTTGCCCAAAACGATACGGGTGGAGAGAGGAGATAGATCTGGTGTGGGAAATGGGCAGTGAGTAGGTGGCAGGTGACGCTGCGTCTGCAATTAGGGCGAAATGATAATGAAAGGTACGCCTTACCTTTTTGGCTTTTCCCATAACACTCACTCCGCTCTGCCATCACCGCAGGAGAACCAGTACATCTCCCCTTCAATCTATCCATTTACTATTTAACTCACCATCTTAATTGCTTCGTCCCCACCAACGTTCTCCTCTAACATCACACTTCAATTTAAGTGACGGAATTAAATAGAGCTGAAGGAATTAATACTCTCTCCGTCCCATGGCAAATTACAGGGCAATCATTGCACACCGTTCGAGACACATGTTTGACCATTAATATGTTTAATTACGTATAATAACGGCAAATAAAAAGTTACTTTCTAGAAACTATTTGTTACGATGAATTGAACTATATCACATACGATAATGTTATTTTTCATATATCTATTCAAATATGCGGTCAAACATTGATAGATAATAGTGTCATAAA
>JAULKK010300113.1:0-22773 GCA_032355705.1 Rubia peregrina
GAAAAATCAAACCAAAAACCCCTCTTTATGTGCTTATATATATATGTGTGTGTGTGTGTGTATCTATATATCTAGCGTAGTATTTACCATTTTATGAGCAAACACTTGAGAATATCCCCCGTCTCTGTGGATGATCCCGACATTCCACTAGCTACTTAAATTTAGTTAGTAGGTAAAAGGTCTTAAAATAGTATCTTTGAGAGGTACGTCAACGACCTCCCAATGACCCTTGTTGTCTCGAATGATCCAACCTGCACTATACTCACAATTCCGTAGAGCTGAACAATCTGTATTCAGTTTAAAATTACTAGGTGGGTGCCATGTTATAATTTTAGAACCTTTATGCATAGAAATTATTTTCAATAACAATCTAGGCCAAATATTATTTATATTCCACTAAAAAATCACTGTATTCAGAAGAAGAATTGAATGTCATTGATCTGGAAAAGTATGTTTATGATTATTAGAGAACCCGAGGCTTTCTTTTCTCAAAATTTATTTATTTCAAGTACACCAGATATACCATATCACAATATATGGGATGATTCTCAAAAGATGATGAAATTCTAATCTTACATGAAATGTCTAGTAATCACTAAAAGAAAAATGACCTATTAGTTCGCCAATTTTATCTCGGATATTTTTTTTAATGAAGTAAAAAGTATTATTTACTTAGGTTAAAAATACCGAGTTAAAGTGCTATTTTTACCTTGGTTTTTAAAAAATTGGGGTAAAATATCTAGAATGACCGACATCACATTCCTTTCTTATTAATCGACGTCGCATGCCCTTCTTGCTAATCGACGTCTGCTAATCGATGCCGGTTGCTTTTGTAATCGATATATCATGACCCTCTCGCAGACATGCATGCCCGGCGTCGCACCCCTTTCTCGCTTAGTGATGCTGCTAATCGATGTCTATCAATGCTTAGACACTGATAGATGTCGCATGACTCTCTCGTGGACATGAAATGACCAATGTCGCACGCCTTTTTTGCATCGGTTGTTTCTCTTGCTAATGTTGCCATCACTCTCGCAGATATGCATGACCGACGTCACAAACCTTTCTTTCTTACCGATATCAGATGCCTTTGGGATCGACGTTGCACTTCCCTCCTGCAAACATGGATCATATTCCTATTTAGACCCACTTTCTGAAATAGTAATATTTTAGGCCTAATATATGTGCAATGTAAAAATCAAACTAAATGAAAAATCAAACTTATACATTTGCAAAAATCATTTAGTATTCTAAATGAAAATCAAACCTATACATTTACAAAAATCATTTAGTATTCTAAATGAAAAAATCAAACTTATACATTTACAAATTCACATTCACCTGTGTATTTTATTATTAATATTAATATTTAATTATTAGTATATGAATAACTAGATAACACTCGTACGATGCACGATTTAAAATAAGTGAGTGTATATATGTATATTAATAATATAATATATTTATAAAAAACTAAAATAGAATTTTGTAAATTCGTTAGGCTACTTTTTCTTTAGAATTTTTAAAATATTTATAACTGTACTTTTAACTATGACTTTATGTCTATATTTTCAAATGAAATAAATTAAACGTAGAGTTCAAGGAGTATGTGATTGAAGTCGAATATGATTAATCAAAATTTATCTATCACCGAATAAAATTTTATATTCTACATAATCATAATTATATTAAATAAGAAGTATATAAAATTTCATCGGTAACCCCTTAATCGACCTTTCATACATAAATACTAATGAAAAGGTTTGACTATTACTTAAATGGTTTGACTTTAACTAATCAACGGTCAACGCTTCATACATTAACATCAATAACTATGGTCAGCTCTTATTTGAGTTTCCATACATATACACAAATGGAAATGTTTGATTATGTCTAATAAATTATTAACCCTTACTCAACATTCCATACATAAGCACTACGGAAATGGTTATAACTTAACTTATTAATGGTCAACCCTTACTTGACTTTCCATACATAAACATTGACGAAAAGGTTTGACATTGAGGAATCAATGATCAACCCTTACTTGTATTTCCATACATAAACACTAATAAAAAATTTGGAACTTAACTAATAAGTGGTCAACCCTCAATTAACATTCCATACATAAACATTAATGAAATAGCTAGAACTTAACTAATCAAGGGTCAACCCTTACTTGAATTTCCATTCATAAAAACTAAAGAAATGGTTAGAACTTAACTAATCACGGGTCAACCCTTACTTGACATTCCATACATAAACATTAATGAAATAGTTAGAACTTAACTAATCAACGGTCAACCCTTACTTGACTTTCATATAAACATTAATAACTAAAGGTTTACTTTAACTAATCAACAATCAACCTGTACTTAACATTCCATAAATAAACACTAGTGAAATAAATAGAACTTAACTAATCAACGGTTAACCCTTACTTGACTTTCCACATATAAACATTAATAACTAAGGATTTACCTTAACTAGCTAACGTTCAAGAAAGATTTGTTTGGGACATTGCACTTAATTTGACTTCTTAGTTAAGTCAACTTAACTAATGTCGCATATGTTGATAACTGTTCTTAAGTCCTTTCGTGTGATAGAACTTAACTAATTAAGGGTCAATCCTTACTTGACTTTCCATATACGAACACTTGTGAAATGATTTAATTTTTACTAATCAACAGATAATCTCTCACTTGACAAAGAAACTTCAATTGAAGAAGATAAAAAAAATTCTTACAATAATTCATTTTTAAAAGAAAAATAATTAAGAATTTTATCATACATTAAAAAAACCCTTAGATGATTACGTGTGTCGAATACTTAACATCATCCTAATTAGATATATAATCATTTTACCCTATAAAAATTAAAAGTTGATGTAACATAAATATGTAATTTAAAATGATACAATGAATTTTAAAAATATTGGATTCTTTAATTAAAGTAATGAACATAGTTAATTAATCTAGCCTAATGTTCAAAGGCTAATTTATTTTCAGCCCAAATCCAGCCTCAAACCCTAATACTATCATTGTTCACATATAATCACCTACTGTACATTTTCTCTACCCCTCCAGCCGATCTTCCCATTTTCTACCACCGTCAATTCCACGTACTCTGCCCGTAGCTCTGAACGCTGCACTCTGCCCCCATCACGCTTCTTTCCGCCAGCTGCTATCCACCTTGCCTCATCGCTCTCCGCCCTGGCCCCAGCTCTCTTCGCCTCTGCACCGCCACGCTCCGCCAACGTTCTCATCTACTCTGGCCACGGCTAGTATTTGTTTTTTTAATACAAGTTGATGTATTCTCTTTATAGCTGTAATGTATTAGATTTTTATTTTATTATTTGATTTGAATTTAATCAAATCATTATTGTTGACACTAGAGTGATTCTCATTTGTATCTTGCTATTGTTTTCCCAAATCGTCCTGTGGATTGAGTTATGGGATTTGGCCAAAACATTCTTGTTGTCTATGAACTACCGGAAGTAGAATCGACATCATGGACCCTGTTTTTTCCTGTAGTTTAATTAGTGGCGATGTCACACCTCATTCTCTCCATCACATTTTTTACCATGGTTACTTTTAAAAAATTGAGGGAAAATTATTGTTTACCTCGGTTATGAATCACGGTAAAAAAAGTATACTTTTTACTACGTCCACATTTAATTCAGGTTTTTTATGGTTGAAAATGAGGTAAAAATTCCGGCAGAACTGAGGTAAAAAGTATTGTTTCTTGTTGTGAATGAAAGATTTTATCCCATAAAATTAGAAAGAGAAAAGTGCATTTTTAATCCTATGTTTTGGTTGAAAGTGCAGAAATGACCTTGTAAAATTGAAAGTGCAAAAATAACCCTGGATTTCGTTGACCAAGATGTCAACAACCAAATTGGCCAAAAATAGGTGAAATGATCATTATACCCACTATCTAAAAATTCAAATATAAAATTAAATCAGAAAATTTCAATATAGCCCGGACCATTAGGTTTCTTCTTGCCCTTTCTTCTTGATTTCTTTCCACCACCATCGTTGTGTCCCTTCCCACCACCACCACCGTGTCCCTTTCTTTCCATCACTACCACCGTGTCAAATTTTCCAGCAGACGGAGACGAGAGAGAAGCGGATGTAGAGTTAGCCAGCTGTGGTGGATTTAGGCAACGGCGAGCCTGGGGTGGAATATGATGGAGAGAATCGATAGAGGCAAGTAAAGGAGGATCTAGGGTTTGGAGTGGTGACGAGATAAGAGTGAGTCAAGGTGGTGGTGGACCGTTGGGGGCTTTGGTGATGTGTTGGGGGCTGTAGTGGTGGGAACCTGAGAGGGATGGTGGTTGATGTGGTCGCACGCGGCGGAGGGTGGACGATGGAAGAATAGGGGTGGATGAAGGTGGAAGGAGGGTAGACGCCGACGAGCTTGGAGGACGCACCGAATAGTGGACGGGGGGTCACCGCATGAGCTTCATCTCCAGCAAGAGACATATGTTCGAATTTACCTCCGGTGAGAGACCCTTATTCATCTTTGTCTCTGGTGAGAGACCACCTTTTCATCTCCTGGAGATTGGGTTTGGATGCTGACTGGAGATTAACGACCACTCGGGTGGTGGTGTGTGTAAGTCGCTGGAGATTGGCGATGGGCTTGGTCGGCGATGGAGATTTGCGATGAGTAGCGCAGATTGTCATCCGTCGGCACTAGAGATTGCCTACGGTCTGGGCTAGGCTTTTGAAAATGGTTTCCGAGAGTTAAGCTAGGGGTTGTGGCATGCAGGATGGTGTCGAAGGTTAGGGGAGGGGTGGTGGAGGCCGGGAGATGATGGTGACTAGTAGTGGCGGCACTCGGCGGTGATGGCGGTGGCGATGAAGACAGCAGGTATAGGGTTGGGGTATTTGAAGCTGAAGAATAAGATGCTTAGGGTTATGGGTTACAATGGTCATTAGCTTTTTAGTTTTAACCTTAGGTGTATTTTGTCTTTTCATAAATGGTCAATGCCTTACTTTCTTCGGTCAATGCCAGAATAGTTAAATTTGGGTAAAATTGCACATTTTGGCTAAAACATAGGGTTACTTATGCACTTTCATATTTTACAAGGTCATTCTTGCACTTTCATATTTTACAAGGTAATTCTTATAATTTCTCAATCTTATAGAGTCATTTTTGTACTTTTCCCAATTATAAAATTGTGTGACTTTATATTAAAAATATGATCCACTGAATTCTATATAATTTGAATGTAAGGAAAATAATTCAAATAATGATGAATAGAGTCACTATTAGCTTTTAAAAAAAAGCTACAAATTGATGGTATATTGAATGAAAAATCTTCAAAAAAATCCGGAAAACTACTAATTTGTTTAAGATTATCCAATTCAAGAAGCTTATCTTCTTTGGTAAATGATTAGACCAAAGGTATTTGAATGATAGAACTTTTAAATTCTTTGCTCTTATGATTTCATAAGCCAATTTAAGAGTAAAAAGACCACTTTCCGTGGGCTTCCATATAATTATGTAATCAAATTCTTGAAACTGGATATGGTTCTGATTTAAATTATCAATTATGTTGGATGAGAGATTTGGTTTCAAGATTTAAGTATAATGTTGTTGATTCTAAAAGAATTCGGACACTAAAAGCTCAGGGAATGGGATATTTATATGATATCCCAAATATTTTTCAAAGGACTAGTATCCATCCAATTTGCTTCCTAAAGGAAACTTCACCCTTACCTATTTGGACATGAGCGTGTTTTAAACAGATTTCATGAACATCTTTTTATCCTTTTTCAAGTTTTAGAAGTTTTATAAATATCAGGTATTGACCGCTTGACTTGAGACCAGTGAAATTTTACTTGTTATAATTTCCACCAAATTATTGATTGAGAAGCTTTTAATCATTGTATGCAAGTCTTTGAAACCAATGCCATTTTCATCATAAGGATAACATTATTTTGGATAAGATTTCCATATTCTCATGTTTTGATTTTTAGAATTTGTTGTGTTCATAAGAATTTAGCCATTATCTTATGTATTTGATCTATTATATGTTTTGTTGGCGTAATTACTATTATCAATTGCAAAGGGATTGATCATAACACATGTATGATTATTATAATATTTCCTGGTGCTGAAAGGATTTTTATTTTACCATGTATTAATTCTGGATTGTATTGAATTAATTAAACCTAAGAAGTGTGAGTTTTTATTTCTCCCAGTAAAGATTGGACTTCCCAGATATTATAACGGGAGGGATCCTGCCATCATTTTTGTATGATTTGGAGTATGTATGGACATATTGAAGGAAGATTTTTCAAAGTTTACCTTCCGACCAGTTGCCAGCTCAAATGATTTTAAGAAGCTTACAATTATTTTGATGCCTGATTTTCTATATTTCATAAAGATGGTAGTATCATCGAAAAATGACAAATGGAAGACTTTGAAAATCTGATTGGGAAGCTTATAATACTGAAGATTTGAGTATTTAGAAAGGAAGTTCAGGTATTTGGAGAAAGCTTCAGTTAAGAGGACAAAGAGAAGTGGGGAAAATCCCCTTGAAGCCTGAAAGAAGCCGAATGGGCATCCATTAACTAATATAGAGAAATATGTTGATTGTGGAAACCAGAGTCGGGGGGAGTATTTTTGGTAGTAAGGGCATGGGGCTCTAATACCTTATTAATGTGTGATTAATGATTGACATTTAACTAATTTTACTTTCTATTGAAGATTACAAGTATTAATCTAGAATGCACAAAAATTATTCTAGATTTCTAATTACTATACACTATCGTTTCCCGTAATCAATTTGATTAATGTTTCAGAAAAGCCTAATTAGACCAGCAGTTTGTTTAGAAATAACCATGAAACCCTATTAAATGCTTTCATCATGTCCAATTTCATTATCATATTCAAACTTTAGATTTAGAGTGCAGATAATTAGTTAACTCTGGAATTAAGAGAACATTATCCACCAATTTGTTTCCTGAAACAAATGTTGATTATTCAGGACAAATAATTTTATCCATATAAGGTTTTAATCTTTTGGTCATAATTTTTTTTAAAAACTTTATTTGTAAAGCTACGTAAATTAATTGGTCTATAGTCCTTAAAAGAAGAACAAACTTCCTTTTAAGGGATAAGGACTATCATTGTTGAAGAGATGGATTTAGGTATTTTAGTTAAATTAAAGAAGTCATTGAATGCTTTCAAAATATCTTCTTTTATAATATTCCAACATTTTTTAAAGAATATTTCAGAGAATTCATCTGGACTTGGAGCCGAATTACACTCCATTTTATTAATGGTGTTAGTTAGTGCATTCATAGTTAAAGGTCTTACTATGAATTCATTCATATCTATAGTTACTCTTTTAGGTATATTTTCTAGCATACATGCAGTATAAATTCTTGTAGGATCTAGATGTTCAACAGAAGGAAGGTTGGAAAAGAAATGGATTGCTTCTTTTCAAATATGAGATTGGTCATGTAACCAAATTTATTAGATTGATGAGATTAACTCTTTTTTATGTTTTTCTTTAACTAAATTACGGAAGAATTTAGAATTTGAATCTCTTTATTTTAGCCTTTTTAATCTAGTTTTTTGTCTCCAGTGAATGTCCTGGCTTGTTAAAGCTAATGTTAGATTTTCCTTTGCTAAATTCATTGTTGATAAGTTTTTAGGTGTATCATTTTTTTGTAAGTCTTTTTCAGTTTGAATCAGTTGCTCTTCACAAGTTTTAACTTTGTCAAAGACATGGCCAAAAACCTTTGGGTTCCAAAATTTTAGAGCTAATTTTTTAAAAAAAATTTCAAGATAGTCTTAACATACCAGAGGATCTGTATTAATATTCCAAGCATCTTGGACTAATTTCATGAATGTTAGGGGATTTAACCAACATTCTTAAAATTTAAATAATTTTTGAGATGTCTGTTGCAATGTTTATGAGATTTGGAAGATAAGAGGTGTGTAGTCTGATTGTTCTCTAGCCAATGTTTGAATTTTGGAATTTTGGAAATCAAACGATCATTTCTTATTTGAGATTCTCGGATATGAATCTACTTGCGAAGACTCTGGATTGCGGAACATTGGATCTTTAACCAGAAGGGGAATCTCGCCCAACCCACCTGTGTTGCACGCAGTTCGAGCATCTAGCCCGCAGTGTACACTCAACTACGACTTATAAGTGTCTAGCCCACAGGGTACACTCAACTACGACTTATAAGCGTCTAGCCCACATGGTACACTTACAAGAGTTCTCTATAAACATCTAGCCCACCGGGTACGAGTATAAAGGAGGTATTGAATACTTAAATAGCCCGCAGGTTTAAGCAACAACGAAGATTATGAGAATGTCTCAAAATTCTGAATAAATGTTGTATATCGTGTGTTGTATCCATCGGCCAAACCTTACTTTAAATAAAGGGGGATTTCGGTCAATTCAAACCCTAATCAGAAGTAGAAACTGAATCAAATTTTATGGCAGATTTAAGAAGTTAAAACCATATCTAACTAAAATACCAAAAATCAAATCCTAATGGTATTATGATACCTAATCTCCGCCGAACCCTAGAATTAGACTGGAAAGATATTACTTTATCTCATCTTACCAAATCTAATTCTAATCAGAATACAACTGAATAAGGTAAACCCTAATGGACTGTAAAATCTTGAGAGACTCTCCTAAGGCCCACATGGCTGAAATTAATCAGTCCAAAAATAAAAATAAATGTTTTACAATGATCACACTTCCACATTAAAAAAACCCAATGGGGAAAAGAGTAAAGTGTTCTTCATAATGTCTTCAATTAACCGACAACCTTAAATAAGTAATCTAAGAACTTGCCGACTTCTTCTTAAGTTCTTCATCATGAAGGCGATCAATCAAACCATTCAATGCAGCATCTCTAAGCTTCATTCTAGACCTTGTCATAGGTCCAACCATGTCGCTTAGAGGATCACGAACATAACCTTTGAATGTTTGATCATGACGTGGAATGTTTTCATTTATGGTGGTAGTCGAACTCTGATCTGCATCTAATAACATTTTTTGTCACTCTATTCCACTAAATAAAACTCTCATTTGTCATTAGTTCTGTAAGTAAACAACCAGAATTATTACTATACATGTATATTAGATAGTTAATCATTTGAATGTAGTTGTAAATCTTTCAACCTACATTTATTCATAATCACTGATTTTAGAGGTGAAACTTGTATCTTTTTGTGGTGAAACTTCTTCAAACCCTAATCAATAAGTTATTATACTACTTAGTATATTTATTTCATGTAAAATTACATGATAAAATTATAAACATATAAGTACTATACACATTTATTGCACATAAAATTAAAGACTATTAACTAATGAAAGTTGTTGTGCTGGATTTTTTCAAGAGTTAAGTTGTGCAAGTATTGTGTAAGATTTAATGTTGGTTTGTTAATATATTGGGAGAATAAATTTAAAACAATAAATCATGAGGAATGTTATCGAATAAACATCGTATAATTTTTTTAATATAAATTTCGTCAAGATGTTTATATATTATTACTTTCTTCTTCTTCAATCCCTGTCCTTCTTTTTCAACCCTATGAAATCATCGCCCCTTACAACCTCAGGCGAGTCACTACTCTGGCAGAGCCATAATCTCTGCAAACACCAACTTCTTGAAGGTAGGTAAAACCCCCAAATAGAAGAACCTTAGCATAACCATCTGGAAGAACTAGGAAATGATCAACACCTTCTGAGAGGTGATTGAAATAGAGTGGCGGTTTGTTTCCATCGAGGCTCTAAATAACAACCACATCTACACCTCAGAGAAGCGCTTATTTGAGCTCAGCTTCAAAAGGAACACCGGGACGTTTCAGTGGATGAATACATTTCGTTTGTGCTTGAAAGACATTATGAAATCTAGAATTTTGACAAGGAGGTGAAACATTACAGAACATATTGTCCGTACATCGACGACTTAGGTTAACTATCATTTTAATCTATCTTAGTTGAGTTCAATGGGGGCAGTGTTCATACATTTATATTGGGATTTAATGCTTTTCAATTAAGGTTCACATGAGAGAGACTGATATATTGTCTGGTTAAAAGGCCTTCCACGTCATTCCATTCTACTTAATAAGACTTTTTTTGTTTGTTCTGGAAGAAAACAACATGAATTATTATCATACATTTAAATTAGATAGCACAATAATATGTATGTATTCGTAGATCTTTCAAACCTACTTTCATTCATACTTATGGATCTCAAAGGTGAAATTAGTATTGTTTTGTGGTGAACCTTCTTTAAACCCCAACCAATAAATTATTAGACTACTTAGTACATTTATTGCTCATAAAATTACAGGATATAACTATAGAACAATATAATTACTCTGCACATTTATTGCACAAAAATTAACGAATATTAACTAATAAGAGTTATTGTGTTGGAACTGTGCTATTGTTAAGTTGTGCAAGTACCAGGCCAGAGTTGAAAGTTGGTTTGTTGGTATCCTAGGAGAATAATTTAAAATAAGAAATCACGTGGAATTATTTTCACAAACATCGTACAATTGTTTTTATAGAATGTTCTTAAGATGTTTTATTATTAGGATTTTGATGGGGTTCATTTTATCGAAATGATTATGTTATAAAATGTAAGAATATGATTTTATAGTTTTACATTAGAGGAATGTATATGACTGGTATTAACACTCATTTTAATCTATTTTATTTGAGCTGAATGGGATCACCATTCATACTTGTATATTATGTTTTGATGCTTTTGGATCAAGGTTCACATAAGAGAGACCAATATATTGTCTGGTTAAATAACCTTCTTCATCATTCCATTTCACTAAATAGGACTCTCCTTTGTCGTTATTTCCATAAGAAAACAACATGAATTATTATCATACATATATATTAGATTATACAATAATATGAATGTATTTTTAGATCTTTCCAACCTAATATCATTCATAGTTATGGATATTAAAGGTGAAATTAGTATCGTTTCGCAGTGAATCTTCTTGAAAGTTCAATCAATACGTTATTAGATTATTTAATACCTTTATTACATGTAAAATTACAGGATAAAACAATGAAAATATAAGTACACTGCACATTTACTGCAGGTGATATTCCGGAATAAAAATATAAAATTATGTGTTATTAGCACATTTGTTGCACGTAAAATTGATGGATAAAAATACAAAAATAAAAAGTAAAATTATGAAAATGAAAAAATATTAGGATTTTGATGTTGCTCGTTTTATTGAAATGATTTTATTATATAAAAAGTTAGATCTTTTTATAGTTTTACATTAGCGAAATATATATGACTTGGGTTAGTTCTAATTTTAATCTACATCATTTGAATTTAATAGAGTCACCGTTCATACCTGTATATTAATTTTTGATCATTTGTATCGAGGTACACATAATAGAGAACAATATATTGTCTGGTTAAATAACCTTCTTCGTCATTCCATTTCACAAAATAAGACTCTTCTTTGTCATTAGTTACGGAAGAAAACAACCTGAATTATCATCATACATGTATATTTGATAGCGCAATAATATGTATTTATTTGTAGGTATTTCTAACATTCTTTAATTATAATTAATGATCTTACATGTGACATCGGTATCATTTTGCGGTGAGCATTCTACCAACCCATATAAATAAGTTTTTTTAAAAAAATAAAACATCCATAGAAGGTGAATGGGAGAGATTTATTGGACTCTCCAAACCCCAAAATAAGATTAAAAAGAAGAAGAGCAATCATCCGAGGATATACATGTTAGGACATGGTTGAGTTTTTTTTTCAAGAAAAGGAAAATACTAGCCTAACTTAAAAGCTCGGGTTGCCTCCCGAGTGCTCCGTATATTTAAGGTCGTCAGAACGACCCTAATGTTATCCATATGATGAAGGTCTGAACCCCTTCACCATGAGCATCCAAAAGTAGAGAATTGGGGTTACAAAACTTTCAAGAGGAAAGTCTTGTTGAGGTGGAGTTGGTTTTAAAAGAGTAGGGTACCTGCACAACTTAACTCTGGCAAAAATACAGCACAATAACTTTTATTAGTTAATAGTCGTTAATTTTACGTGCAATAAATGTGTAGAGTACTTCATGTAATTTTACGTGAAATAAATTTACTTAGTAGTATCATAACTTATTGATTAGGGTTTGAAGAAGGTTCACCACAAAATAACACAAATTTCACCTCTAAGATCAATGATTATGAATAAATGTAGGTTTGAAAGATTTACAACTACATTCAAATTATTGAACTATCTAATGTACATGTATGATAATAATTCAGGTTGTTTACTTAAGAAACTAACGAAAAATGAGAGTTTTATTTAGTGAAATGGATTGACAAAGAATGTTATTCTTACCTTTTATATAACATAATCTATTTGATAAAACGAATACCATCTAAATCCTAATAATTTTTATCTTCATACATGTATTTTATATTTTTATACTTTTATCCATTAATTTTAAAGCAATAAATGTACTGAGTACTTATGTTTTTATAGTTTCATTTGTTAATTTTATGTACAATATTGGTACGAAAAAATTACACTTTTATAGTTTCATTGTTATTTTACATGCAATAAATTTACTAAGTAGTCTAATAACTTATTGATCTGGGTTCGAAGAAGTTTCACAACAAAGCAGTACCAATGTCACTTCTAAGATCCATAATTATGAATTAAAGTTGGTTTGAAAGATCTACGAATAATGTATGATCTACAAATGCATTCATATTACTATACAATCTAATTTAAATGTATGATAACAATTCATGCTGTTTTCTTGCGGTTGCAGCTGGAATCTAGCCAAAAACTGTAAAAAATTACATAATTTCTTCCACCTCTGCGATCTTCTCTGATCGCCGCCAATGTTCTCTGTCCCTTGGCTCGATTCACATGAATTATCATTGCGATAATCCTAATGACATTACCAGATCTGCATTTCATGATAATTGTAATCGGTAGAACCCTAGCCCCCAACCACTGCTCATCGTTGAAGTCTAGCAATGTCGTTTCCCAGAACATCGGATTTGCTAAATAATTGTCGCACAAAATGTTGCGATAATCATCATCGATGGGGGAGCCTGGCGACGGATTTACATACGCTGAGGCAAACGGAGATGCCGACGAGGCAATGGTACTAGGCTAGCAGAGTTGAACGACGATGATGAGGCAAACACGACGAACATTATCGGGTGGAAGAAAAGCGTGTGAGATTCACCCGCTTAAATAGGACAACGGTCAAAGCGCGTCAAATACACTCATGGGTTTGTTTAATGCACACTTCTTACGGCGGAGGAGGCAAAAGACGAAGACAATGGAGGTCGATGATAGACGAACAACGGCGGTGGACTAACGGAGGCAGTCGACGTCAGCGGATGTGGCGGTGGCTGAGCTTCTACATGTGAGAGGTGAGGTTTAATTGTGTTTTATTTTTTTTCATAAAGATATACTGAGCTTTAATATTATTTGATTGAGCATATGATTTGTAAATGTTCCCTAGTTTAGTGGTTAGTTCTTTATGCTTTGCGGTTAGAGGCCTGGGTTTATTTTTTGAAGAATATATATTTTTGAGGTACATGCGGACGTTTATTATTATTTGACTGAGAGAATGTTCAGCAATTTTTCTTTGGTGTCTTGGTTAGAATGTGGGCTTTGAGATTAATGGCTTGGGTTCAAATCCCACTAAGGACTTTTTAAAAAATATATTTTTTCTTGTTGAGGTACTGTAACTTTTTTGTTGATGTTTGGAGCTATTTTTCTCTCATGTTGATGTTTTTCATTATTCATGAGAGGTTTGTTTGATATCAGTTGATGTTTTACAATTTTTTGGGTGATATGGATTGATATGTAGTTTTTTTTTCGTACGTTGATGTTTCCATTTTTCGGCTGAGATTTAGGTCTTAGGAGTTGATGTTTGTAGTGTGTGTGTTTTCTTGTTGATATTTTTCATTTTTCGGATGAAATTTAGGTGTTGTGAGTTGATGTTTGTAGTTTTTGGTTGATATAGGTTGATGTATATTGTTTTTTTTTTAAAACAAATTGTTGATGTTTTATGATTTTCTGAGTGAAGAATTTATACTCTTGGAGCACCGTAACTATTTGGTTGATGTTTTTAGTTTTTTTTCTATCATGTTGAAAATTTTCATTTTCTATGCGAGTTTTAGTTGATCTGAGTCGATGTTTTGTATTTTTTGGGCTATATGGGTTGATATTTTTAGCTTTTTTCCCCTCCCATCTTGATGTGTTTCACTTTCTTGGTGAGTTTGAGATGATAGGAGTTGGAATCAAAAACTTGACATAACCAATATAACACATAACCTGTAATTTCTTGGATGCACAATCAAAGACAATGCCACAAATGAAACCTGGACTGCAGCCATAGTATATGCTCAACAGACTAGGGACCTTAGGAAACTTCTTTGGAAGGATTTAAAAAATATTCAGGTGGCACCTACAATCTATATAGGAGACTTAAATGCTATTAAAGACCTGAGCGAATACAAGGGTAGGAAAACCCCTCCACAAGGAAGCATTTCAGACTTCAAAAACTTCATAGATGAGTTAAAATTATAGAGGAGTTAGAAATACAAAGAGTAGGATCCAAATTCACATGGTCAAATAATAGTGTAAGAGATCCACTTTTTAAGAAGCTGGACAGAGGATTAGCAAACCAGGAATGGCTAAAATTATATTCTAACTCCTATATACAGATATAAAATAGAGTTGGTTCTGACCACTTCCCTTTGTTGTTGACAATTCAAAATAATCAAATATCATACCCAAAGACTTTTAGATTCCAGGAAATGTGGACAAATAGATATGATTTTATGGAAGTGATAAAGAGGGATCGAGATAAACCTGCAGTAGGCTCTCCACTAACAATTCTAATCACAATATTAAAAGGACTTAAATCCACAATTAAGGAATGGAATAAATCTCAATTTGGAGACATATTTCAAAACTTAAAAGAGGCTGAAGTTAGAGTAGCTACAGCAGAAGAGGACTATCAGATCTCTCCTACAGAGATGGAATTTATAGAGCTTAAGAAACAAACAGCTAGGCTAACTAGGGCAACCAGAGAACATGAAATGTATTGGGGGGAAATCCAGAATTAAATGGCTTCAACAAGGAGATTCTAGTACGGCTTATTTTCACAAAACATGTACTGAGATAATTGCTAATTTGAGTATTAACAAAATTTAAAAACGATGGAAACTGGACAACAGATCCTAGTGACATTCAAATAGAGGCGGTTAATTTTTTTAAGGATTTGTTAACAGAGTCTAATAATGACATTACAGTAGAATATGGCCATTTCTTTCTAAAAAAAATATTCCCACATTGACTGATGACCAAGATAACTTTGATTTAATTAAACACATAACTGAAGATGAATTGAAAGAAGCAGTTTTTGGCTTAGGTAGACAAAGTGCTGCAGGACCAGATGGTTTAGATGGAGTTTTCTTCACCTACAGTTGGAATATAATTTTAAAAAATGATCTAGTCAGACCCATGAACCAGATTATTAATGGCACCAGAATCCCTAAAAGCATTGCCTCAACCTAGATAACCTTAATCTCTAAAAAGAAAATTCCGTCTAGTTTTTCAGATTTTAGGCCAATTATTAGTCTCTCCAATTTCGCAAATAAAATCTTCTCCGAAATATTGATGGAAAGGCTTAAAAATTAAATGGACAAGATAATCTCACAGGAGAAATATGCTTTTAAGCAGGGTAGAGATTTCGGACAGTATAATTTATATGAAGGAACTTTTTAGATTTCTCAATATGAAATACAGTGATCCTAATTTAATTATCAAATTATATATGCAAAAACACTTTGACACGATTTCTTGGGGTTTCCTGAATTCTATACTGCTTAAATTTAACTTTAGTGACATTTTTGTTAAGTTAATTATGTCTAACATCAGTTCCTCTTGGTTTTCCATATTAATTGATGGTTCTCCTGCTGGTTTCTTAAAATCAACCATAGGAATTAAACAAGGTGATCCCATGTCACCTTTCATCTATAACATCTTAACTGAAACATTCTCTAGAACCTTAAAGCATGTGGTTAACTTAGGCTTAGTCAGACCTTATCAAATTCCTAATAATCTCTTTCATCCAACACACACAATGTACGCTTTACCCATGACCTTTGCCTGCAATTTCCAAACACAGAATAACATCAATTATCTCTTCTGAGGATTCTACATAATTCAAATTGTTGGATGACTAATTATCAACATCACCAAAAGAAGTGAAAATTAAAATGTCAAAGTATTCCAAACAATATAGACTAGTGCATACTGATGGAAATTTATTTTACATTTGCGAGCAAGGACTTGCCGGATTTGGATTCGTGCAGTACTTTTGTTTGCCCAAAGCAGAAGTTGATCTGGACGTAAAAAGAAGAATATGGAGAGTCTGAATGAAACTTAAAGTTTTGACAGAAAAAAGGAATATTGTACTCATATTCAATGAATTACATTAATATTGCCTTAACTCCTGCTTCCCCATAATTTTATTCTCTTTCTACAAATATGGGGAATGAAACACTCTCTCTCATCATAATCCCTATTTTGGGGAAGCATATAGGGAAGCTGTTGGACTTAAAAAAATCAAGTAAAATCCCTAAAAACAATAAGAATCCCTATTACAGGGAAACTGTTGAACTCTCTCTCATCATAATCCCTATTTTCACACGTCTCACTACGTGCCCTGTAATTAATTAATCGGCGGATGACTATTTTACGTGCTCTCCTTTGACTTTTGAAAGGCTTAATTTATGCCCTGTATAGGTTACTGCTTCCTTATAACACTTTGATAAGGGAAATAATTTCCTTTCCGTTAGGGAAAAGTTATAGATGGTAGTTACCTTATATAATTAGTTGTAAATGGTAATTTTCTTATCACACTTTTTATTTAAAACAAATTATCTGTTTGATGGTATGATTCGTATGAATGAGTTTTTAAAGGGGATGCGTGGATCATTTCCAAACATTATTTTTAAAATGCACTCCCTCTCAGTTTCACTGTCTCCTAACAAAATGACACTTTTTAAAAAGAGCAAAATACTCAAATGACCCTATTATTTCACAAAAGTTTTAACACAATTCTGTAAAATCTGAAAGTGCTATTATAATCCTATATTTTGCATAAGATGTGCCAATATAACATTTTGACACTATTTCGGCATTGACCCATTATTTTTTGGCATTGACCAAATTATAAAAGACAAAAAAATCCTAGTATTAAACCTAAAAATGTAAAGACTATAATACCCCTCTCTTCTTGGTCACCGCTACTCTGCCATCTCGCCACCATCTCCGCCGCCGCCGGTGGCCAGAATCTGGAAACTTGCCGCCGTTCCACCACTCCACCACCACCACCAATACCACTTTAAGAAACTAAAAAGCTCTTTCGAAAAACCACAACAATTGTAATTATGCATACCAACTCCCATCAAAATTTGTAAACCACAACAATTGTAATTGTGCTTGGAATATTAACCTCTGTGCTATCGAATTCGTTCAACAAAATGATGCAAATCCGGACAGCAAAGAAACAAACAAACCATTAAACAAAGAGTAAATTATAGAACCACAAACTTCCTTCGGTATATTACCTTCTTCCGCCGCCGATGGCCGGAGACTTTCATCGGAATTTATTCAAACAAAAATAGCCTCCGGTTCGAGCCACCATCCCGTTCGATGATCGATTTCCAAAAATAGCTCCCGCTTGGTTGCCGCTCTGCCTCCTCCACCTCCGCCGCCAAAAATGCTTGGAGGGTTTAAGTCCTTGACAAAGTCGAGGATTTATTAGCACCGCCGCTGCTTTAACTATACCCACCATACGTAGACCAGACCCACCCTACCTAGACCAGACCCTCCTCGCCCCAATGCTCCTCCGCCCAGAACCTCCCCGCCCAGCCGCTGCTTAGACCAAACCCGCCCGCCATGCCGCTGCTCAGCCCAGACCTACCGTACCCCGCTGCTACTGATCAGCCCAGACCATGGCGGATTCAGCTCATGAATCAGAGCTGCATCCGCGCCCAAGGCGGCGTCATCGGACCTGAAGCTCATATTAGCGAAGCCATCGGAATTGACTATATCGATTAATACGCCGCCATCATCATCTTCTGATGCTCCAGAAGATAAAGCAGAACAAAAAAGGATAAATTAGAAAAGTATTAAGGGTAAAATAGTAAATTCCTAAAATTCTGGTCACATTATGGTCTCCAGGGTTATATTAGCACTTTGGATCAAATATTGGGATTATAATTACACTTTCAAATTTTACAGGGTCATATTGGCACTTTCAACCAAAACATAGGGTTATTTTAGCACTTAACTCTTGAAAATATATGTTATAACGAACAAGGTATCGCACAATAGTATTTATACTTGTATACTAATCAATTTTATGGTCAAAGTTAAGAAATGTTGACTGGATGAATAATTAAATTGCAATTTAAAATGGGAAAGAGCGAGTATCAAAAGATGAGTTTGAGTTCTTAAAAAAAAGAAGTAAAGTGCTAAAATAACCCTATCTTTAGGCTGAAAGTGCTAATATAACCCTGCAAAATGAGACAGTGCCAAAATAACCCCAACTTTATGATGTATGTGCCAACTTTATGATGTATGTGCCAACTTTATGATGTATGTGCCAATCTAACCCCGAATTTTTAAAAAATGACCAATTTACCCCTAAATTTAAAATAAAGAAATAAGAGTCTTTTCCATTTTTTTAATTCGAGAGTAAAATTGTTATTTCCTTAAAATTCTATGTTAACTATTGGAGTCAATGACTTCCAGGGTTAGATTGGCACATACATCATAAAGTTAGGGTTATTTTGGCACTTTCTCATTTTTCAGGGTTATATTGGCACTTTCAACCTAAAGGTAGGGTTAGAAAAGCATTTAACCCTATTTAGATTGATAGGTTTTGGTTACTACTGGCAGATTATTATGTGTTGCATGTATGCTGCTGAATTCCCATGTTTACTGGTATTATTAATTGAGTTTTGATGGTTTCAGTATTATTTTAATAGTAAATATTATAAGAGCTGGTTGAAATAATAATTATATAAGATTGTAGTATAAAAAATAATAAGTTTAAATGAACTTGAGATATCTATGATCAACCTGTTATGTTGATGTGTGGATATTTGTTAGGTAAATCTTTTCCAAATTATAA
This sequence comes from Rubia peregrina, assembly GCA_032355705.1. Classification (NCBI taxonomy): domain Eukaryota; kingdom Viridiplantae; phylum Streptophyta; class Magnoliopsida; order Gentianales; family Rubiaceae; genus Rubia; species Rubia peregrina. The sequence continues at coordinate 19,226 of JAULKK010300113.1, forward strand.
TTACAACAATCTTTATATCTTTTTTTATTTATTTATTCATCATCAAATAGTTAATGAATTACTAGCTTGCTTAGGAATAGAAATAGTTGATTCTCTTGGGGTCGACCCTTATTTTCCTATTATATATTTTGAAGAAAATATTTATTTTGTTATACATCATGACTTAAGCCTAGTTAAGCTTCATCACCACCGCTCACCTCAAACAATACCACCACAAACATCAAATACCACCACCGTCACATACCTTCATTGCCGTACCATCACCACCAAACACCTCAGAAAACACTGCCACACACATCAACAACACAGCTGCGCACGCCTCAAACACCACCACCACCACACACACACATTAAACACCACCACCCTTTTCACACTCCACCACCCCCACACACCACCGCAACATTTTCCCTACATCACACCACCCTTGAACTCCCCCTCCCCCAAATAGAAAATCCTGACACAATAAACAAATAGAAAATTTTAATCTTTTTGGATGAAAACTTGCAAAAACAAATACCAGAGATGGAATTAATGGAAGGTAGGACAAAATGGAGTTCAAACCACCTCATTCCGGAGGATGAAATTGATGGAGGAAGTCGCAACGCGGCGAAGACACCTTTAAAGCACGCTTCTAATCACTTCACCGAAGAAATCATCGATGAAGACCGTGTAAATTAGGCTCTCTAGGTCCATGTGTTCATCTTTTAGAGTTTTGAGGAGGTGGTGTAGTGTTCGAAGGAGGAGTCGAATGCAAATGAGGTGAGTCTCACTGCAACAGAAAGAGGAAATGGATGGAGGAAAAGAAAAAAATTTGTTTAAAAGGAAAAGGAAAAAAAAAGAAAAAGGGAACTGGCTAACATACCCTTATCAAATTTGTTTAATGAAGTCATATGTCGACCATAGACTTTTTGTAACGAAATGATAACGAAAAAGTCCCCGACACGCGAAACTGGCATTTTAAAAATATCAGGCAGTGCAGGTGTTACTTTTTTTTATTGGGAGCCAAATAGTATATTTCGAACATTGTTTAAACCAAAAAAAATCAATTAATCTTACATTTTCCTTAAATTTGAATTGAAAATTTAAAGAAATGATGATAGATAGAGAAAAATAAAAACTAGTGTAAAAATATTGGAGTGGCAATATCTAAAGTGGACCATAACATTAAATTGGGCCGAAATATATAGAGAGTATTATGGAAGCCTCCTTGGTGTGGTTGTAAATTTCATAATATTACACGATTGGGCTACAAAACCAAAGTGAGTAGTTTTGCACTTACAAGTTACAAGGGATGAGGTTTAGATATTGTAGGCTTTTAGTGCTTCCTCCTCACAAACTGGCTCCCAATCGTTGGTATCTTTACGTGCCATGTTGGAAAATTTTGAAAAATGACATTTCAATGGTGCGGTAAAATTAGGATAGGAAGCTTGCATATCTATAGCAGCACGCAGTAGGGATGTCATTTGAGCAGATGGTAAACCTAGTGTGCCACTCTTTTTTAAGCGGGGGGAGTATTAAACTAGTGGGTATATAACATATTTAGTGGGACGGGGATGGGATGAGTGTGAATCAATATCCACGTCCGGTCCATTACCCATGATGGACATTATTTTCATACCCATATCCGCCCACCCTATCAAAATTACCTCCATATCCACTAATTGACATAGATACATGGCGAACCTCCATCAAAGCCCGCTCCACTTCCATCTATGTATATGCAACATATCATGTAGGCTGTAGTTACGGAATGGGAGTGTTTTGCATTGTTTTCTTCTTTTTTTGTTTCTTTTACTGATTTTTCTTTCTTTAAATACCTTTTTTTTTGTTCTTTTACCTTTTCTTATATTTAAAATTCTAGAGTATTTGTTACACTAAATAACATTAAAATGAAAATTTATCTATATTTTAATTATTCAATTTATTAAACCAAAATTTTAATTAAATATCACTATACTTCTACATTTAATTTCTTTCATTAATACTATTATTAATTATAATTTTTAAAATGACGATTATGAAATAGTTTAAATTTTAAAATTAACAACTATAATAAGTATTATTTTAGTGTTGATGTTGTAATATATTGAAAGATATAAATAGATTACCATAATATAAAATTAATAAGAATATAAACGATATCAATCTCTTTTCATTTAAAAATGTTTGTGTATTTTTAAATTTAAACTATGGTAGCCTTCAGTTAACTTTATCAATTAAATTATTTTAAATATTTAAGTAATTGGTACAACATGTAAATTTAGAGTTTTAAGATTAATCAATTAATCAAATTTTATAAGATAAAACATCACGACATATTATATAGAGTATATAATAAGAGGTTAGGAAAGTATATTAAGGGGGAATAATTCATTTAGAGGTAGATTTAGAGTAAACCATTGTAGTAAATCTACTATAAAAAAAACTGTAGCAACTGAAAATTGAATTAAAACACTAGAGATGCTTTAAGGTGGTTAGAATCCACACATAATACTACCACAGTTCCCTATACATGACATATTTGACCTTTTTGAGTCGAACAATGTCAATTTCAATTGTTTTATTCTATTATTATATATAAGATTAGACAAAGTTTTGCATAAAATCGTCTCACGGTGAAATCAAGATTAAAATAGATTATTTTTTTACAAGTATTATGGAGTTTCATATTTAAATTATAGAAAGTTTAGGTAATAAGGAGGTATCTCATTAAAAATATCATTTTGGGTGCTGGGAACAAATAATTGGATAATTAATAACTCTGGGTCATAAAAATTTTGCGGGTCAAAAATACATATCGGATCAATTTTTATTCACACTTCTTTGTGTGCCTTTTTTACTATCTGATTTGATGTTTTATTCCTGTTATTTGATGTTCCAACCAATTTTTTTTTTGGAACTAATTAACTTTTTATTTCTAACAAAATTTAAGCATTTACATCATCTCTTTACTTTCTTCACTCCCCTACTCCTCTAAATCCATGAATGTTCTTTCAAACTTGGTTTCATTCATGCCTTAGAAACTATATTCTAGTGTATCTTTAATCACTCTCCATTCTCACTTTTATTTCTCCCAAAAATTACATCATTTCTCCACTTCCATACTCTATACACTATTTCTGTTGCAGCCAGCTTTATAAACCTGCATTTCTATCCCTTTCCTTTGCATTTCCGCAACAGTCATCCCGTTTCTTCATCCCACGTAGCGGGCACTCTACTGATTTTAATCCACTTCAATACTGCACGCCAAACATGACTTGTTTTAATACAATCATTAAAAAAATGTTGCATCGTTTCCTCCTTATCACAGAAAGCACAATTCGGATCAACATTCAAACCAAATTTCTTCAGCCTGTCTCTTGTTACTATTCCCTCCTCCCCAAGTTTAAATTTCTCACTTCACTTTATGTCAATGTCACTATCCAGTGTCTAACTTTGACCACATATTTGAATATATATATATAATAATATTATCATATACTCCCTTTGTCCCGCTATAAATTGCTGAATTGCTTTTTGGACACTATTCTGAATCAAAGTTTGACCGC
>JAULKK010300121.1:0-12636 GCA_032355705.1 Rubia peregrina
TAAGCTGAAAGTGCCAATATAATCATGTAATTTCAGAAAGTGCCAAAATAACTCTTGACTCGGTTGACTTTTTAGTCAACCATTTACGACTAAATTTTGTTAAAAAGATTTTAAAAATTAAAGAAAATAAAAATCGTAATTTCTTTACAAACAAATTTCTTCCCCGTTTTCCCTGCTTCCTCACCCCCTTTCTCCCGGCTTCCCTTCTTCCATCTTTGAGTAATTTGTTCGCACTCCATGGTGGTAGGAGGAGAATCAGTGGTGGGAGGTGGTGTCTAGGGTCGTAGGTGGCGGTGGGAGCGTGGCGGAGGTGAGGGGAAATCAGTGGTGGCTGAGGCGATCGGTGCAAGGTTGGTGGCAGGGCGATCTGTGCAAGGTTGGTGGCAGGGCGATCTGTGCAAGGTTGGTAGCGAAGGTTAGGAAAATCGACGGCGGAGGCGAGGGGGAGAGGAATCAGTGGTGGGATGAGAGGAGAGAGGGTGAGGTACGCCTATGGGGTTATGGCTAGGGTTGCAGGCGGAGGCGAGGGAAATCGGTGGTGGTGATGGCATTTGTGCTAGGCTTGGTGGCGAAGGTTAGGGGAATTAGTGGTGGACGTGAGGGGAGGGGAGTCAGTGATGTCTAGGGTTGCAAGCGACGGTGGAAGAGAAAAGAAAATGGTGGAGAAAGACGATCGGGAGGGGTGGCAGCGGGCGACGACGGATTTCGACGACGTTACGAATTTCGATGGCGGCGCAACCGCGGTCCCGACGGAGCAGGAGTAGGAGCAGTGAAGAAGAAGACGATGAAGTGCATTTTAGGTATCAGCTTCTTAGGTTTTTAGTTAAGGGTATTTTAATCATTTCATATCTTGCTATTGCCGGAATTGAGAGGAATAATGTCCGAAATAGGGATTTTGGGTATATTTGCACTATTTTTTTTTCAAAAGGTAGGGTTAAATTGAGACATACAATAATTAGTTAGGGTTATATTGACACTTTCTGAAATTGTGAAGTTATATTGACACTTAAACGTAAAGTTAGGGTTATAAATGTATTTAACCCTAAAGAAAAAGAAGAGTTAGGAGAATAATATAGATAGAATCAATTTTCAAAGTAGTGAAAACCAATTAAATGAGGCTAGTTGATGCTTCAAGTTTTGGAAGTGTCATTTGTCAATAATTTGTAAAAGTTAATGTGGTTGAATGTGGATGTGACTCTTAATCTAGAAGTTGCATTTTAATATATAATATTAATGTTTATCACATTTTTATTGAGAAATTATTGTGTTAGACCGATTAATGGTTAGAACAATCATAATCATAGTTAACCTCAATTTTTTTTAAAAAAATAATATTATAGTAAATAATATATTTTTTAAAAACAATATATAATTATGAAAATCTCTTTGTAATAAATGGAAACAAACATCATCACACCATTTTCATTATATTAATTATAAATAATTTGGTTGATAGTTAAACAATTTAAAGTAATACTTTATAATATGGAGTGTTTTTTCCCAGTTTACACTCAATTCTAAACATATATACTCTCTTTGTCTCAGTTTAAACTGCACTTGTACTATCCATTTAGTCAATTTTGTTAATTTAAACTATAAAATTCTATTGATATATAAGTAAGGATATTATCATGTGACATGGTGCCAGATTCGTGTTAATGTGTATTTTAAGAATACTAATTTTTATAATTTTTAATTGTATTAATGGTCAAATATTTTTTGAGTCAACTGTCAAGAGTCAAAGTGTGCAGCTTAAATGGGACAGAGAAAAATGAAGAAATAATAAACGAAGACCTAATTTTTCATAATTGAACCGAATTAAATAAAAAAAATATTTGTTTAAAAACTAAATTAAATTGACGTGGCCGAAGATCAGATTTCATATGGTCTGACATCTTCACCCTACATTAAAGCTGATTTATTTCGTTAGATGTCAGAAAAAAAAATTATGCGAGGAAATTGTATGTGGGGGTGAGGGGTCAATCAAGTGTTAACATGTAGCAAGTGAGTGAATAAAAAAATAGTAAAAATTATTGAATTAAATTATGCTCCCACTTACTTGACACGTGTTAGCATTTGATTGGTTTCTCACCTCCCCACGTACAATTCTCCCACATAAAAAAATTTCGGGTTAGATGTGAACACGCAAAAGTAGATAGAATTTGGCGCGCTAACTACCAAACTGGTGCTTGCCTTTTCTCCTCGGAGATATCGGACACCAACAAACACGTTAAGATTTTTAAAAAAACGCGTTAAGATCTGATTACAGTATTTCCGGGTTAAGAAAATGGCAAAATCTTGGGAAAGACCGTCTTTCCATAGCCTTACGGAAAAAATAAATATGTCCTTACTGATGGAACGAAGAAAGTACTATTTACAAAAACGTATTTCTATACCACAGGATACTTCTAAATCAGCTTGCATAAAAGATAGGGTTAAAAGCAAATAGGAAGTTTATTATGAGATTGGGAGTAGATCATAGATACACGAAAAATGCACAAAATTTCTTGCGGTTAGCCAATCCATTTCGATTAAAAAAAATTCACCATCCACGAAACGGTAAACTTGACTTGACCCGCACATTAGCCCGGGCTTTTTAACGAATTGCTAAAAATATACTGAATCTCAAACCGACGGGAGACATGAAGATGATAATCCCAGACACTCGCTTCATTTCTTTAAAGGTAAATCCCAGATTAATTTATGTTAATGTCTTAGCATTGCGACATCTGTAAGCCAACGAAGATTAATCTAGAAAACAAAACAGGCTCCTGGTTTTCAGAAAAACAGGGCATCAGATCCTTGCAAAGTGAACCACATATACCCAGAGGGGAAAATTCAAGTCAAATCACAGAGCAACTAGAAAACGTTAAATTATAAACTCCTCTGAAAATAATTGAACTAGTTTGGTAAACATCTGCCTCGCAATCTCACGAGGATTGGGATTTCAACGCGGTGCTTTGAAGGTTTCACACATGATCTGAGGAAATATTTCCCACTTCAGAAGTACTCTTGGCTCATTTCCAAACATTCATTCCTCATCTTCCAAATTCTGTAAAATCGGGACCAGGACAAATATCCACTGTACACAAAGTAAACCTGTTTAATGAGGATTGGGACATGTACAATCCTCGGCCTTGCCCAACTGAAATACATCCATGCTATGCCTTCCCTTCACTGTCTCGTTTTATTTGAAGGGCAGCTCTTACAACATTGCCTCTTGTAATAATACCGACCTTTAAATACATGGAAACAGTAAACCATCAAAAATCAGAAAATCGAAAAATTAAGAATGAAATTAGTGGCAGGACCTAACCAGCCTCCCATCAGAATCTACCACAGGAAGACGGCGATATTTTGTTTGGAGCAATAGCCTGACAATGAAATGAAGAGCATAAGATAACAGGGTCTTATGGAAAAACATTAAAATGTATGAACTGAAAAATGTCAAATGCCAACTGTAGGCATATTGTAGAGTGGTGCAACGGAACAGCACCTGGCAACATCCTCGAGATTGGTTGATTCTCGAACCACCAGCGGCGCTGGTGTCATCAGATCACCAACTACTTGACCATTGGTCTTGCTTAGTAAATTTTGTACCTCGTTAAATGTCTGCAGACCATTAGGCCACATGTTTATAATTTTCTAACACACTACAAGTAAGAGCTCTCTAGAAACATTAAAAGTAACCATTATCTTTTACATACTTTCCAAGTGCGGTCGACTTCAGGAAATATGTCGGTGTCATTTCTAGCAGTACCTGATCAAGTGATCAACACAGAGCATGTTGCATTCTTCGATCACTTTAGTATGCTAATTGAGAAATAAAACTTTAAACAAGAAGTTAACAGTTCTGAAACTGCAAATGAACACAATGTCAACAGGCAAGTTACAACTATAGATATTTAAATCAGGGAGCCCATTGTTGATGATGGTCCAGGCAGAAATGCTTGCAAACACATGCAAAAATCATATACAGTGCAGAAAAAGTCTCCAAGAAAGAAAAGCTTAACCAATAGCAGATCAACCCATTCTTCCGAACCGAACAGTACTTTCAAGATGATAATCGAAGTTGCTTGATAGTTTCTAAGCCATCAGTACAAGAACCTAAGATTGCCCAGGACTACCCTACAATGGAGCTTATGGGCATATCAAAGTTTAAATGCATTCGTAGGTTAATCACTCCCGCAAAGTGAGATAGGTTCCGTTCCAAATCTTATAATCTACTATATAACAGACTAAACCAGTGACTGATCATCCATAAAGCAAGTTAGGGAAAGATTTGTAGCCACCGAATCAATAGGAAATAGGCTACATGAGGACAGAAAGAGAAAACTCAAATGGAAGCTGATACTAACATAGTAGCAATCACTGCCAAAAACTGAGCATTGGACAATGGCAACAATCAAGGTCACGTGAAGTCGATTTTATGTCTTATAGATTTAAGATGACCTGATATGGAATCCAGAGCTAGCAAGTCATAATCTGAAACGAGACCAACCTACAGCAAATACCAACCATTCTCAGGTATTTTAGGACACTGCCTACTCAACTCAATAACAAAAGCTTCAAACAATGTATCATCAGAAAGAAACAAGAGAAATACAGTACCAATTTCCAATCATCATCAATCACAGGAAATCCAGTAATCCTGTGTTGCACGAGAGCTTCCAAAGCTTCATCCACTGTGGTTGTTGGCTTCACCACATGTAACTCCTCTCTGCGAGTCATGAACTCACCAACAGTATACACACCATTCTCTGGGTGCTGCCAACCATTTGAAAAATATTCATGATTCAACATAACTTGATATTGTTCGTATCTACGTATCAATTAAAGTCTATACAGTAGAATCTGGAGGATAATAATAGCACGAGTAATAGTAATCCACCGCCATACATACAGATAGGGGTTTGGAATTGGAGGCAAGAGTGCTTCCGGCCGCAACCGTGGAGAGTTTGTGGTGGCCGGAATAACCGACTGAAGCAGAGAAGCTTCGCAAGTGTTGCGGCGTGGTGAATTGCTGGCGGGAGGTAACGGAAGCGCGGGGGAGGGAAGGAGAGAGCGGCGCCAGTCCCAGCAGAGAAATTGAAGTCATGTTCTTCAACGGTCGACGGAGTTGCCGGCGGAATGGATAAGGTGGCAGTCGGTTATGGCCGGGCGGAGGTTGCAAAGCGCTGGTTAGTTACGTTAGCGCCACCACAACTGAAAAGAAATTAAAAATTCAGTAGGTTGAGCTTTTGATCTTTTTCTCCCTTGGGAAGGAGAATAATATCCGGCGGTAGATAGCGATTTTAGATTTGTAGGATTAAAGATAAAATAAATTGGACTCTATTCTTAAAATAGAGTAAAGTGTATTATGTCTCAAATTCGTGCAAATATATCTTTATTTTTTTTTAAATGCACATATTTTCAGTTCATTGTTTAGCACATATACTCCTTCCTTCCCAACATTAATTGTTTAATTTGACTTTTCAAAGTCAACTTCACTTTTATTATTTTTATTTATGTGTGTAAAAAATCAAAAAAATTATAATATAAAAATATATTATAATAAATCCAACAATAATTTTTATATATAATAATAATAAAATTTAATGATCGAATTTGAGGTAGTTTAACTTTTAAAATTTAAATTAAACAATTAATGATGGGATGGAGGGAGTATATTGTTTATTTTTTCAAAGCTGGCATCCGGCTGGAGGAACATGTAGTGTTCATTAAGAAAGGAATTGGGACGTATCGATTGGGCCTTGTACTTCAATTGAAGGAAACCTTTTTCCTAGGCTGGCCTGAGTTGAGTTGGGCCGAATATCAAGCTGGACTTTGAAGGAACCAGCCCACTAATTTGGGTCATTTCCAAAACGTAAGAAAAAATCAAAGTCTGCATTTTCTGGAAACGACGAGATTTCATTTCGGTTAGGATCAATTTGGCTAAATTGCAGCTAACGTAAACTAAGCCCTATTTTCAACGTCACAGAGTTTTTCTTGAAAGCCGTACTCCCTCTGGTTCAGCTCAAACTTCACACTTCACTTTATGTAACTATTCACTGTCCAACTGTAACCGCATATTTGAATAGATATATAAACAATAATATTATCGTATGTGATATTATTGGATTCATCATAACAAGTAGTTTCTGAAAATTAACTTTTTATTTACCGTTATTATACGTAGTTAAATATTAACGATTAGACAAGTTTCTTGATGAGCGTGAAAAAAATTCTGTGAAATTTGACCTTGGACGGAGGGAGTAAATAGAAGACAGAGGCCAGAAGAAAGAGTGCTGTACTCTGATGATATGTGTTGTTGTGTCCAATTTGAAGTACTACCAAAACTCAGGACAAAAAACCAATCTGATGTTACTCTGCTTCCTAGTCACAAACTCATCAATCAACGTTAGTAGTATATTTTTGCCCACTTGGTTAATTCTGTGAAGTGATCATCATTTTTTGAAAAAACTTCCTTTTGGGAAAATTCAGTGATAAGACACTCGAAAGGTGAGTTTATGTAGTGCTATCCTTTTCTACAAAGTAAGGTGTGTTTGTGGTTCTTGAATGAGTGGGAAAATGGTAAAATTACTGTTGAAGAAAACAAATTTTCAAGTTACATTATTCTGCAGGTTTGATGGTTCAAATCTTGGACTAGTAAAAGATCGACAGCTTTTGATAAGTAGATAGATTCTACATCCGTGCATGCTTCTCCTTCTACTCCACCGTCGACTTGTAACTTCATGCTATTGAAAATGTAATGTAGAATTGTAGATCATTTAATTAACATACTCCTACCTACATTTTGCAGGTCAAAGAGAGTGGGCTATGCTGCCGTAACATTTTACTTCTTGTTTACCCTCCATCAATATCAATACTCCGTCTGTGTCGGCTCAAACTGCACACTTCACTTTATGTTATTATTTACTGTTCAACTTTGACCACATATTTGATTAGATATAAAAAAAAATTTATCGTATGTGATATTGTTATATTCGTCCTAACAAGTAGTTTTTCAAAAGTAAATTTTTGTTTACTGTTATTATACGTAGTTAAACATATTAACGATTAGACAAGTTTCTTGATCAGCATGAAAAAGATTCTGTGCAATTTGAGCTGAGACGGAGGGAGTATCAATATCAGTTAGGACCATGTTTCAAATTATCCTATCGGCAAAAAGAAATGGATACTCCTTCCGTTTCACTATGTTTGGCACTACACACTTACCTGTTATTTTTATACAAGTCAAAATATGTGAAAGTAATTGAATGAGAATAATAAAAAGTTTAATAATTTTTGTCATAAAAAAATGTGACAATCATAAGAAAAAATACAAAAATTATAAGTGTGTCAAATATAGAGGGAGTATGAAAAATGTTTAACAACGTACAATTTAACCAAAAAGACATGTAGTGTAGAGGTATGTTAATTAGATTATCTATGTTTTGTTATTTATGACACACTTACTATAAATGAATGTTTTCTTTTATTTGACGCTCTTTTCATTTTTGTCAAGATTCTTTCAATTTCATCCCCTCAATCTACTTTTTATTTTCTACATTCAATTCCATTCCTTCATTTTCTTCACCTAAATCCAAACACTTAAATCTATGGTGCCATAAATAGAAAAAGTATGAGCATGGATTTAACATTCGATTTAGAATCGTAATATTTGGATAATTGATTCAGATATGAGTTTAAATTTTTAGATTCTTTATGTTCTACACATAAAAACTAGGTTTGGGATTGAAATACTAAATACTCAAACATTCATTCAATAGGCCTATATAAATTCTAACAACATATATTCCTGAGTTGTAACCACATACATTTATTTCTATTATAATGTTTTTGCCTTCCGAAATTGATACTGCCCACTTGGGTGGAAGCAGGAAGCATATATGGAGGGATGATAGTTTTAAAAAAAATCACAATTTTCTTCTTCCATATTAGAGGGGGGCTAACAAGATTTTTTTTCAAATTTAGTTACTCTCCATAATTTTCAATAAATAAACCCATCCGATGTTATTCTACAACTGTCTTGCCTTTTTTTAAAAACTATTCATGGATGATTTTAAAAGTTTAGTATGTTAGATTACGCATAATGAAAAATGATATAAAATAGATATTCAAAAATTATACAGATGAATGTAGCAAAATCTCACGTGACAATTTTCACATTTATACATTTTTAATATCCAAACAATATACTCGTATACTTTATTGATAAATGATGATAAAAAAGACTTCCATAGGAATACAGGGAGTATACATGATGTCAAATTATTGATCCCCATTTCACCCATTGCTATTTACTACTCCCTCTGTCTTAGCAGAATTGACATATGTTTATTTTTCAAAGTCAAAGTTGTCAAACTTTGACCATAAATATAATTTAATATACATATAATAAATATATCATGTAATATATTGTTGGATTCATTTTAACATATATATATTTTAAATATCTACTTTTTATACGGAATTGATATATGTAGCTAGAGTTATTGATGGTTAAACATGATCATTGAAAATCGTGTGCACAGTAAATATGTCAAATCTGCCGGGATGGTGGGAGGACTACATAAGAAAATAGTCAAAGGGTTAAAATAGTTCCATTGACTTCGGTAGTGCTTCACGACATATGTCCCGCACGTACACTTTCCTTCTTCCTCGTAATTATAGTTAAATCCATTAACCACAATTTCACAAAGCCAAACAATACTCATAAGATGAAGGGTTCGTCACTCAATAAAAATCAAAGCTTAAACTTTGAGTTGTTGATTAATGCATGAGTCCACATCTTATGAATGGTTTTCTGATAAGGTATAAAATAATTATTATAGTTTTAATTTCACACGAGTGATTAAAGATTTTGTCAAATTTTAGATTTTGGTCCCAAAAACCAAAAGGTGAGGTTTTCCATACCACACATGCACTCGAGCCTTTAGCATTATTGGATGTCAAAAAAGTGAGGTCAAAATTTGGAAATGGGTTCGTTTCTTTACACCATGCATGCTCTATTATATGGTTATTATATGGCTTTGGATGCTCATAATTTGCCACGCACCTCAAGATTGGTACCTAATAAAATCGATTCTTATGTTATTTCCCCCCATTATTTCATTGCTTTTGTCCCTCACCTTACTGCTTTTAAGCATGGAAGCTTTTTGTGAAAGCACCACATGTTAGGATGTCTTTGAAGTGAATAATGCTGGTAGCTTTAGCATACTGTACCCCGGGATATGATGTTTACGGTATTCCCGTGTACTATTTAATTTCAGTCTAAATAGAAGAGTAATTACATGAATCACGACCCGTTTAAATGCAGATTCTGCCTGTATTCTAAATGATTACTGGGGATACTGTCTGTATCATATCTCCGTGATACCGTATAAGAATTGGCTTTAGTTTTTTAGTGGAAGAATGGATGGTGGCCCTATGTGTATATATGCATGCATCAGCACCATTATCTATTAATCACCTTATAAGAACCAACACTGGCCATCTGCTCAATTGCTCCCACTATTTTTAGCCTTTAATCACTAATTGGAAGAATATTTTGGTAGTTTTAATATAGTGCATTGTCTACACTAATTAAATAAGAGGTATTGATGCAAATTCGGATGTGATCAAGAGTATTAATATTTGGTGGCGAATAATTGCACCACTTTTTCTTTCTTCATATGCTATGCATTCAACGCTAGCTAGTTCAGGACTAAGAAGGTATTTCCAGTTATTCATAAGCCAGACTGTTCATTTGTTTTTCCTTCTGTGACACCATATTGCTCTTAAATTAAGTGGAATTTTCATTTGAGAAATGTGCCAAAATGACCAAAATAACCCTGAATTTTTCGAAAGTGCCAAAGTGACCTCGGACTCGTGAAAGTGCCAAAATGACCATGCTTTTTCGCATTCATTTTGGCATTGGTTGTTTCAGCACATTCGGCAAAAACTTCAAGTTGTTTCGACACTTTTACAGAATTCAGGGTTATGGACATTCACAAAATCATTGGGTCATTTTTCTGTTTTGCGCAGTAACAAGGTTGTTGATTTGTCCATATCTCCTTATTCCCACGGTCAGAGAGATGAGTTAGCATGGAATTTGCATGTTAATAATCATTGTCCTTATTAATTTGGCTGAACAATATTGCAGGGGTTTGCCATTCTGGGAACAATGAGAAAGAGAGGCCTAATGTGAAGCAATCTCTTGTAACATCCTACAACAGAATCATAGGTCCAAGGGTGAAAGCAGCCTGTCTTGATCCCTCCACAGGAGAGACCACAGCAGCAGCATCCAATGCCTCCAGGGACAGCAAATGGAGCTGGAAGAACGCGGTTTTCGGGTGGTTCAACCAATTCAGCGTTCTATTAGAGAGGAGCCTGAAGGAGAGGAAGCACGAAACCTTCAACTCCCTCCGGGTTTTCCAGGTTATCGCGGCCTCGCTGTTAGCCGGTGCAATGTGGTGGCACTCTGATTACAAGAATGTTCAAGACCGCCTCGGCCTACTCTTCTTCATCGCCATCTTCTGGGGAGTTCTCCCCTCCTTCAACGCCACCTTCGCGTTCCCTCAAGAGCGAGCGATCTTCGCGAAGGAGCGAGCCTCGGGGATGTACACGCTGTCGTCCTACTTCATGGCGCGAATCGTCGGGGACATGCCAATGGAGCTCATCCTCCCCACCATCTTCCTCATCATAACCTACTGGATGGCAGGACTGAAACCTGAATTTGGCGCCTTCATTTTGACCCTCTTGGTCGTGCTCGGCTATGTTTTCGTGTCACAGGGCCTCGGGTTGGCGCTCGGCGCGCTGATCATGGATGCGAAACAGGCCTCAACCGTGGTGACCGTGACAATGCTGGCATACGTGCTCACTGGAGGCTACTATGTGCACAAGGTGCCTTCGTGTATGGCGTGGATCAAGTACGTTTCGTCGACTTTTTACACGTACCGGCTTTTGATCAACGTGCAGTACGGGGATGGCGAGGATATTTCAGCGTTGATGGGGTGTTCATCGGGTCATGGTGCCCATTCGGAGGCGACATGCAGGTTTGTTGCTGAAGACATTGGTGGGCAGCTTCATCCTCTGACAAGTGCTGCGATTTTGCTGATAATGTTTGTCGGATACAGACTGATGGCTTATCTTGCACTTAGGTTTATGAGATCTTGATGGTTTTGGTCGGGATATACACACACTGACATGTCATAGGCGAGGAAAGGTTAAAGAGATGGAAGCTAAAGGAAGAACGTAGGGTAACAAAGAGCTGAAGGAAGAACGCAGCGTAACAAAGTGTAAATACTCGTAAGAGTTTCATTATGTGCTTTCTTTTCATAAACTGAACCGGCAAACGATGTTTCTTTCATTTTCATAGTTCGTGAAATCAAGTTCTAATTTTTACTACTATTCATGTGTTTTTGTCTTCCTTTTTTGATTTGCTTAATTATATCTCCTTCTGCATGTGACCTGGCCAGCAAAAGTAATGCCAAGTTCTAAGGAGCATCCATAAGTAGTGCCAAGGAAATGGTGCTCTCATCATCTCGTAGTTTATCTCTTTGCTTATGTTGATGATATTATTCTCACGGACATTCAGAAGTTTATTGATCATGTGAATCATAAGTTTAAGATTACAGATCTTGGTATCTTACTGTATTTCTTAGGTTTTGAAGTTATTTCTATTTCTATTTCAGACGGCTTATTTTTCAGTCACGCGAGATATGCTAAGGATATGTTTGATCAATGAATCTATTTAAGTTAAAAAAATTGTTATGGTTTCATTGAAATATTGTACTCCCTTTGTTTCATTGAAATTTGCACCCTTTCCTTCTTCTGCCTCTTCCAATAAAAGTTGCACATTTACAAAACTTACCCTATATAGTAAGAAATGTGAATTGAATTTAGAAAGCCACCTTTCATTTATTTATGATATTTACAAAAGATGCCACTTACCAATTCATCACTTTAAAAATTAATTGTGTCAATAAATATTTTAATGTTTATAATTATTACAATTTAACACTCATTAAAAATCACAGCTCGCTCGGTTATTGCTACTCTTCCGACCGCACCAATCACCATTCTTTGTTTTCATTTCTAGAACACTCTTTCACTAAAAGTCACCCCACCATCTCTTGTCATATTCCCAGATTTCACCTTACCTCTTCCCAATTGTTTTATCTTCTCCATTCTGAAAACGCTAATCCATTATCCCCATTCTCACTGCAATAGCCCCTTCTCTCAATTATCCTCCTCATCTTCGAAGGTCAGGTCATCGTCGCTTTCCTCCTCCTGTGGTGGTTGTCACAAGTTTTCTTGACCCGGTGAGGAATTTTCTGCTCGTTGGGTACCTATGGTGTGAGAACCATTTCCTTTCCATGTCTGATGTGCATACGGTAGCTCTGACATTGGCTCTAGCCTTTACCAGGGACTATAAAAACCCAGAAAGAAATTTGATCCCCACAACCGGCTCCACTAATGCCGATAATTCCTTTTGAATAATGATAGTTTATGAAATTAGCTACGGCGAGTTCATCTTTTCCGAGTACCTACGAAAGTCCCCAGGGAGGAAGCTCTGAAGCTCTAGCCAGTGTCGATCTTACTTATGTGTTTTCTCAGAGTAAGAGTCACTTACTTCGTGTGGTGTTCTCT
>JAULKK010300141.1:0-12634 GCA_032355705.1 Rubia peregrina
CCCCCCCCCCCAAAAAAACCCTCACTCCAAAGTAACAAAAACCATCTTCCTTCACAGAAATCACCTTCTCAATCTTCTTCCTCAACACTAAATCCTAGTTAATTATGTCTAGATGCTCATGATTAACTGCCATTTCAAAATGGCCCAAAAATGTTGTGGGTTTGGTTGTGAAGAGTGCTCTTTGGCTTAGGGTTGTTGTTCACAACTTCCTTCCATGAGGTAAATTGGCTACACTTGGAGTAATGATGTATGTTGGTCTTGCTATTATAAATGTTTGTTTTTGGAGATTGGATGTACATTTTGTCGATGAAAAATGATTGATCAAGGATGCTTTCTAATATTTAATCATGTATTACCTATCTATATAGGTCATTCCCTTGATTTGAAATCATTATGACAACTTGTACATTATTTGTCCCTAGTATGCACCTAAAACTATGAAAATAAGGATAGAATTGTCCATAGAGAGTTCAATTGAGATGTTGATCATTATAATTGTCCGATTAGGTGGTAGAATGTTGAGA
This sequence comes from Rubia peregrina, assembly GCA_032355705.1. Classification (NCBI taxonomy): domain Eukaryota; kingdom Viridiplantae; phylum Streptophyta; class Magnoliopsida; order Gentianales; family Rubiaceae; genus Rubia; species Rubia peregrina. The sequence continues at coordinate 525 of JAULKK010300141.1, forward strand.
CAAAGGAACCGAGAAGAGCCATAGACACTGAAACTACATGTGATGATGGGGAAAACGGGGATGGGGAGGAGGAGATAGGAATTGCTAAAACACATTGTAGAACATCAAAATGAAGAACATTGAGGAAGGAAATTACCTTTTTGGTTTTTAACAAGGTCAGCTGATGTTTGTCAGAAGAACAAGCAAAATGGTTCAGTTGGGGGTCGGTAGGACAAGGGTTGACATTCGCTACGATAGTTGGCACGATGTGACAAATGAGTATAAGGACACATTGTGTTTAGAGTGTCGGGTAACATGCTTGTCAGTTTGCCAATTTTGGAACCAATTATCAATTCAATCATCTTCCTTGCCTTAGATTTAGTAATTATGTTATGTTATACATTATACTCCATTATAGAGACCATTTGAAAATGATACCCCGAACATGGGGGAATTACGGAGAAAGGCAATGGGTATGTTGTCGAAGAGTTGGAGAGAACACAAGTATACCCTGTCCAGAGATTACATCTTTTCCAAGAAAAAGGAAAACCGTATGTGGCTTACTTACACACATATTCAACCTGAGATTTGGGAGATCCATAAAAGAAGAGCCCTTGAAAGCCAAAAAATGTAATAAACCAAAATATGATATACTTTTAATTTTACATTTCCAATAGATATTTACGTAAGTCTTCCACATAATCACATAGGGTATCAGTGACGAAAAGAGATGAATTTCCGCTTTAAATGAGTTCCCACATAGGAAGGGCCATGGAGGTTACGATCTGGCATCCGTTGAAAGTATACAAGAACAATTTGAACAAGATGTGTTGTTGGCGATTGAAAGGGGGTGACTAAAGAAGAGGCTAGATCGATGGTCATTCCGATCGAGATAGATCAAATCCATTGGTGCGATCTTTTTCTCAAATGTCAGCAAAATAAACAAGGTCGTTATGTGAAGGAGATCGACAATGAATTGGCGGAAAAAGTGGTAAACCCAAAGTAACATTCTTTTATTTTAATATCATATTCACTGGTTGATTATCACTGTCATTTTGTACTTGTTCTACTCTTTTCACATGCCAATTTGAAGAAAGATGAAATTGAAGATCAATTATTGCCAACCAGTAAGCACGATATATTATGTGAGGCTACCAATAAAGTCGGTCACCCCGGAAGGGCAAGAGGAGTGGGTTCATTCATGTCACAAAGAGATGCTTTAGGAATATCCCATTGTTTTGATAGGGCAAAACCATCTAGAGTCCACACCTTGAAAAAGGAAGCCCAACTATGAGACAAAAGGATAGAGCATCAAGAAATTTTAATCCGGAGGTTAATCAAGCACACCGGTCTCCCTATACCAGAAATCTAGAAGATCTAACTGACGATTGGGAGCCACCATCAAGAGGTCACACCGTTCGTCATTCGAGGTTGAGGTTAACCGCAAAGCCATACTCCCGGACACAATCAAACAAAAAAATCTTGACTTTGGCATCTTATCCACCAAAAAAAGGTAATATCATTTCTATTAAGGTTATGTTTTTTATTCGCATGGTAGTGACTAACGTTTATTTACAAATTTTAGCATTCAAATTTATGCAAACTTTTTTATTGAAATTGGTGATAAGACAAGAACTATACATGTGGCCGACGGTATTCTTCATGAGGCAATGCAGCATCATCACTCAAAACCAATTGCTGGTGGAATTTCAAGGATATCCTTGGAGCAACCGTTAATACACAAAGCTAATTTTCCCTTCCCTGAAAGAGAATACAAGATTGTAGGACCCACTCAAGGGATGTTCCTCCTATGGCCCAGGAGATTAATTTACGCAGATCCTAAAATAGACGGTCATTTGAAAGTCACCCGAGTAACGACCCCGAGGAAACTTTTACCCACATCAAAGGCTCCAATGGAACCAATGTCAAGAGAAATTATAGCAAAGGAATGTCCAGTCTTCGTATGCATATTGTATGACGTGATCGTCGGACATGGCCGTAACTGAACATACACATTTTTGGAAAACAAGTGTGTTTCTGGTTAAAGCCGAGATATCATCGCAATGAGGAGTGACTTTGAGGAATTTTGGCATTGTGAACGGGTCAACCAAACCATAATGTCACTCTTCCTACTGTAAGATCAACTTCCTTGTTATTAAATTTGACCGCAAAATTTACTAGTGCTCAACAATCTGAATATCTTATCTCATTAGGTATATGTACTACTTTGTCAATCAAAAGGACAAAGGATGAGTAGGGTATTTGTGTCCGGTAAAGACTCAAGACATTGGGTTTTCAAGGGTTGAAAGAACTGGATATGTGTGCAAATGCATCAGCAAACATGACAAGAAGTTATTCATTTCCCATTTAATTGAGAGGTGATGTTTTTTTTAACTATACATGATGTAGGCATTCATTGAATTATTTCATTTCTATAAACTTTAGTTACATGAAGACATTTGATTGTAGGGATCATTGGAGGTTGATTATCGTGGTCCCAAGCGAGAAGCGTGTATAATGGATGGATTCGTTGCACTTTCAACTCTCTGAATCAGTAGTTTACATTTTGAAGAATGCTCTCAATGAACCAAATGTAACAAACAAAATAGAAGTAGTCCAAATCAAGGTGCAATTCTCTACTATAATTTTTTTGCTTTTTAAGTTAATATTAGGTGGTATATTCACGATTTTTTCCTTTTCAAGTAAGTACAAAAAAACAAGCAAAAACATAAGAGTGCGGCTACTACGTTATGTTATACATAGCCGAGTGTGTCAAAGATGTGCGGTTGGACTTCGTGGAAATTGAAAAGGTGGCAATTAAATATACTAGCACGATGAGCTTGTATATAATTATATTCTACGCAACAACCAAGACTAATGAATTCTACTTAATGGACACAGATTTTTCGAGAGGACTACAAGCCATATTCACTAAATGACATCAATCATGCAAGAAATTGCTTGGTCAAACATCTATTTCATGTGCGCTTTGCAACCCTTGGAAGACCTAGTGTGGTAGTGTGCCCAAAATCTCAACATCGTTGGCATCCATTTTATGGAACAGAGTTTCAATGTATCTTTATTCCTATCATTAGATACTTGCTTGTATAGCGTTGTCTGTAGGTTTTTGTTAATGCCATGATGAAGTAGTGGGTCAATGGCAGGTAAATTGTATGTTAGGTGCGGAATAGAATTTGCTATATTCTATTCCAATGTATAGATAGAAGCTATCTAAGTTGTATCTATACTTTTTTTTATCCGCAACAATGCATTAGTAAATTGCTAGCATTATGATTCTATATTTGAGACTAATTTTGAGTCGGTTCAGTGGAATTTGAAAAATAAAAAGAAAGACACTTGCCTTTAGCCATCTCATAAGAAGAACACAAATGAGGCTTAGGCAGCAAACTAGTAACTGAAAAACTACTAGTTCTATTTAAAGATGAAATAACAGGAAAATGAACATGTTCTAAACGACTATGGCATAGCTCAAATGAAGCCTTGGCTTTATTTGAATTAACAAAAGAAACTAAAGTAACACCACCATAATCTAAAATGTAGAGATCCCTGTCATTGTGTTCTGGGCCCACGAACTCCATGGTAACCTTGTTCTAGATAGTGACAGAATTGTCATCAAAACAAACAACATTTAGATCCCAGGTTAACTTGGCGATAGAAAATAAATTCTTGGTAATAATTAGAATAACTAAGACATCAAATAAAGTAAGAGAATCAGAAATCTGGGAATTGCCAGTGTGGGAAATATGCAAATTAGAAGAAACATTGCCAAAATAAAACATGACGATTACCGTTATATGGGGTGACGCTATCCGGGCTGGATGCAGAAGCAGTCGTGTGATTGATAGCTCCAGAGTTCATGTACCAATCAGAAACAACATTATATTGCTAAAATTGTTGTGGTTGAGCTATATCCCTGGAATTGGCAATGTTATCGAGATATACGTGGGAGAGCTTGCAACAGTATTCAGCAAGATGACCAGGACGATGACACCACTAGAACACATAAGGGTCACCGCCACGGCCACCCTGCGAGTTCGGACTGCCTCTGCCTGAAGTCGAAACTCGGTCGGTGCTCCTTCGACAGTCGCAGCCTCGGCCACCTCTGCCACTCCTGTTGTCGCGACCTCCTCTACAACGGGAGGGTTGTTCGAACGATTACTGAGATGCATAAAAGACAATAGGTATTGGTCTAGAAGTAAAAGACGATCATGCTTTGAGAGAATACTCTAAATCTTCAGCATCAGCCACAACAACAAACAACTCTAGTGGAGGATTTTTTTTATCATTTGAGTTGATGAAAACTAAGAAAACTTGTCATTCAAGCCACAAAAAAAATATAAATGTCATCATCAGTAAGAGTGTAACCCATAACACGCAATTCATCAAGAATGTCCTTAAAGGGAGAGTTATAATCTTGAATAAATTGATCATCTTGATGAATGTCGTACAAACGATCACAGAGATAAAGACGATGAGCACGATAATTTTTCTGATATTTAGTCGCCAAAGCATCACATACCTGAGCAGTAGTGATCATACCATCAACTACTGCATCGCAGATAGAGTAAGGGATGGAAAAAACTACCTGGACTAGCTTATCTGATTGAACCTAAGCATCATAAGCCTCTGCGAGAGAATCTGAAGATTTAGCACCTTCGGAATTCTTATCGGAGGATCCCTCAGAGGCTGAATCTGTTGAAGGATCTTAGCATGGTGTAGATCCATCAACAAAACCAATTAACTTAGTAGTACGTAAAACAGAAGTAATCGGAGTACGCCAGTGAGAGTAGTTTGAACCATCAAACTTGATGGTGATGCAGCTAATCAACGAAGGAAGCGACAAGAATATCATCATGAACGAGGAGGAACAGACCCAAAGAGAAAGGAAAAAAACCAAATTGCACCAACAACACAGCAAGCTTGTGATTGGCAGTGGATGACCAATTTAACTTGTGTGCATGGATTTAACACGAGCAACATTAGCAGCGGATAGAAGCAGCAACACCGGGCCGAAAAGGCAGGGTGTGGGGCATATGAGTCAGCGCGTGGACAGCGCAGTGGAGCGGCGACATCAAATTATGACCGGCGATCGATAACCAAAAAGAATAGACATTGATCAGTAGAACATGGTGGGTGGGCACGGCTGAAGATCAGAAATTTTGGACAAGTTTTGGAAATTTTTAGGAAAGAAGCCAAGAATATTTAGAGAAACCTAAATGATACCATAATAGAATGCAAAACCCACAAATAATTGTGGTTGTGTGTCAGGTAACATGCTTGTCAGTTGCCAATTTTGGAATCAATTATCAGTTCAATCATTTTCATTGCCTTAGATTTAGTGATTATGTTATACATTATACTTCATTATATAGACCATTTGAAATAAATACCCAGAATATGGGGGAATTAAGGAAAAAAGGAAATGGGTATGTTGTCGAAGAGTTAGAGAGAACACAAGTATACCCTGTTCAGAGATTACATCTTTTCAAAGAAAAAGGGAGACCATCTGTGGCTTACTTACACACATATTCAACCTGAGAGTTAGGAATTCCATAAAAGAAGATCCCTCGAAACCCAAAAAATGTAAGCAACCAAAATATGATATACATTTAATTTTACAATTCCAATAGATATTTACGTAAGTCTTCAACATTATCAAATATCGTATCAGTGACAAAAAGAGATAGATTTCCACTTTAAATGAGTTCCCACATAGGAAAGGTCGTGGAGGTTACTGTCTGGCGGCCCTTGAAATTATACAAGAACGATTTGAACAAGATGTGTTCTTGGAAATTGAAGGGGGTGATTGAAGAAGAGTCTAGATCGACGGTCACTCCGATCGAGGTGGATCAAATCCATCGGTGTGATCTTTTCCTCAAAGGTCAGCAAAATAAACAAGGTCATTATGTGAAGGAGATCGAGATTGAATTGGCAGAAAAAAAGGTAAACCCGAAGTAACATTATTTTATTTTAATATCATATTCACTCTTTGATTATCATTGTCATTTTGTACTTGTTCTACTCTTTTCACAGGACAATTTGAAGAAAGATGAAATTGAAGATCGATTCATGGCAGTTGATAAGAACGATATTATATGTGAGGCTATCAATAAAGCCGACCACCCCGGAAAGGCAAGAGGAGTGGGTTCATTCATGTCACAAAGAGATGCTTTCGGGATAGCCCATTGTTTTGAAAGGGTGAAGCCATCCAGAGTCCACACCTTGCAAAAGGAGGCCCAACTACCAGACAAAGGGATAAAGCATCAAGAAATTTTAATCCAGAGGTTGATCAAGCACACCGGTCTCCGTCTACATTATGTTACACGCAGCTGAGTGTGTCAAACATGTGTGGTTGGACTTCATGGATATTGAAAAGGTGACAGTTAAATATACTAGCACGATGAGCTTGTATAAAATGATAATCTACGCAACAACCAAGACTAGTGAATTCTACTTAATGGACACAGATTTTTCGAGAGCACTACAAGCCATATTCACTAAATGACATCAATCATGCGAGAAATTTCTTGGCCAGCCATCTATTTCATGTTTGCTCCACAACCCTTGGAAGACCTAGTGTGGTACTGTGCGCCAAACCTCAACGTCATTTACATCCATTTTATCACATCAATAGATACTTGTTTGTATAGCGTTGTCTACAGGTTTTTGTTAATGCCCTGATGAAGTAATGAGTCACTGGCAGGAAAATTGTATGTTAGGTGCGGAATAGAATTTGCTATTTTCTATTCCAATGTGTAGATAGATGCTATCTTAGTTGTATCTATACATTTTTGTTATCCGCGACAATGCATTCGTAAATTGCTAGCATTAGGATTATGTATTTGAGGCTAATTTTGAGCCGGTTTAGTGAAATTTGAAAAATAAAATAAAGACACTTGCATTTAGCCATCTTATAAGAAGAACACAAATGAGGCTTATACAACAAGCTAGTACCTGACAAACTACCAGTTCTACTTAAAGATGAAATTACAGAAAAAGAAACATGTTCTAAAAGACTATGTCATAGCTCAAATGAAGGCTTGACTTTATTTGAATTAACAAAAGAAACTAAAGTAAAACCACCATAATCTAAAATGTAGAGATCCATGTCATTGTGTCATCGGCCCACGAACTCTATGGGAACCTTGTTCTGGATAGTGAAAGAATTATCATTAAAGCAAGCAACAACATTTAGATCTCGGGCTAAATTGGCGATAGAAAATAAATTCTTTGTAATATTCAGAAAAACCAAGACATCAGATAAAGTAATGGAATCAAAAATTCAGGAATTGCCAGTGTCGGAAATATGCAAATTAGAAGAACCATTTCCAAAATAAACACGACGATTACCGTTATAAGGAGCGATGCTATCCAGGTAGGATGCAGAAGCACTAATGTGATTGGAAGCTCTAGAGTCCATGTACCAATCAGAAACAACATTATATTGCTGAAATTGTTGTGGCTGACCTATAACTGCGGAATTGGCAATGTTATCGAGAGATACATGGGAGAGCTTGCGGCAATATTCAGCAAGATGACTAGAAAGATGACACCACTGGCACACATAAGGGCCACCGCCACCCTGCGAGTTCGGACCGCCGCCGCTTGAAGCAGAAGTCGAAACTCGGCTAGCGCTTCTTCGACGGTGGCAGCCTCAATCACCTCAGCCACGACTATTGTCGCAACCTCCTCTGCCACAAACAGGTTGTCCGGACAATTGATGAGATGCAAAAAAAGACAGCAGGTACTGGTCTAGAAGTAGAAGACGATCGAGCTTTGAGAGAATACTCTAAAGCTTCAGCATCAGCAACAATAGTAAACAACTCTGGTGGAGAATTTTTTTATAAACTGAGTAGATGAAAACTGAGAAGACATGTCATTCAAGCCACGAAAAAATAATATATCAATGTCATCATGGGTAAGAGTGTAACCCATAACACGCAATGCATCAAGAATGTCCTTAAAGCGAGAGTAATAATCTTGAACAGATTGATCATCTTGATGAATGTCGTACAAGCGATCACAGAGATAAAGGCGATGAGCACGAGAAATGTTCTGATATTTAGTGGCAAAAACATCACATACCTGACCAGCAGTGATCATACCATCACCTACTGACATCACAGATTAAGTAAGGGATGAAAAAAATGTTGTTTGGACTAGTAGATCTGATTGAACCCAAGCATCATAAGCCTCTGTGAGAGCTTTTGAGGATTCAGCACCTTCAGAACTCTTATCGGAGGACCCCTTAAATGCCAAATCTGTTGAAGGATCTGAGCATGGCGTAGATCCATCAACAAAACCAATTAACGTAGTAGTACGTAAAAGTGAAGTAATCTAAGTACGTCGGTGAGAGTAGTTGTAACCATCAAACTTGAGTGTGATGCAGTTAATCAACGAAGGAAGCGATAGGGATATCATCAAGAATGAGGAGGAACAGATCCAAAGAGAAAGGAAAACTCAAATCGCACCGACCACACAACATGCTTGTGATTGGCAGTGGACGATCGATTTAACTTTCGTGCATGGATTTAACATGAGCAGCATCACCAGCGAGTAGAAGCAGCATCACCAGCGGGTAGAAGCAGCAACACCGGGTCGAGAAGGCGGCACATGGAGCATATGCGTCAGTGCGTGGACGGCGCGATGGAGTGCCGACGTCAAATTTTGATCGGTGATTGATAACCAGAAAGAAGAGATGTCGACCAATAGAACATGGTGGGTGGGCACGGCCAAAGATCAGAAATTTGGGACAAGTTTTGGAAATTTTTAGGTAAGAAGCCAAGAATATTTAGAGAAACATAACTGATATCATGATAGAATATAAAACCCACAAATAATTGTGGTTGTGTGTATTGATTCTAAGTACAAAGGGTATACAAATATGGAATGCGATATATACCAAAGCAATCAGGAAAAACTATTCCTTTCTTATCTTAAACAATAAACAACACAAAATAACACAACAATACTAATCAATGCCCACATACAACAAATTCAATCAAAAGTCAACAAAAGCCCAACTTGAAACAGCATAGGCTACAAAAGATTCAAGAAATTCAAATCAAAACTTAAACTAATCAAAATACCTTGAGATAAGCTCGCAAAAATTGAAGGAAGAAATCCTATAGAGAGAAACATAATCAATTTGAAAAAAATGAGAATCACAGCAAAATTAGGGCAAAAGATTTCGAAAAGCAACAAAAACTATGAATGAGATGCAAATTACAAACCAGATGTATCGCTATCCTCGTGAAATTGAAAAACGGAGGAAAAATTGCAGAGAGCGATCGTAAATTGTACAAAGCAAGCGATTAGCGTGAGAAGAAATTGCAGAATAAGATGAGGGAAAACACTACAGAACGAGATGAGGAAGAAGGACTACTCCCTATATCTATTCGTGTCTTACTTCAATATTCATCAGTAAAGTTGATGCAATTTACAATAAAAATCTATAAACATACAAATGTAAAAATTATCGTATGATATATTGCTAGATTCATCATAACTTCTATTTTTAGAATATCTAATTTTTATAATTTATTGTTATACATAATTTAATATATTAAAATAATAAAATCATCATTGAATAGTGAAAAAAGAAAAGATGAGACAGTTATAGAGGGACAGATGGAGTAAGAAATTTTAGTTTATATATTGTGTGGAATGTTTCTTAATTGCAAGGTAGGTCCCTCTGTTTGTTTGCTATTTAAAAAAATCTCATCCTAGTTACAACTTTTATTAATTATATATTGACCCGTCTAACCGTTAGTTAACGGTTGGTCTAAAACAATGATTTCTGGTGAAACATGTTATAAAAATACAAATTTTAAGTTTAAAATATAATACTCTCTCCGTCTCGGAATAATTGACACATATACTTTTGACTCAGTATTATATGCAAACAGATGTGGCAAAAAATAATTGTGAAAAAAGTAAGGATATTTTAGAAAAATAGTGGACTGAGTCAAAAAGTTATTGAAATTAAAGAGAATATTATATGAATTTTACAACATATTCTTTACCATTTTGGGTAGAATTAAAATGTGTTATTTTATGTGGGACAGATAAAAATAAAAAGTGGGCCAATTATTTCGGGACGCGGAGAGAATTTAAATTAGGCCAAGTGCTTGCACTTTGTGCAAATTGAACCCGGACTTAAATATACATTCTAATGTTCCAATTTCCAGGGTCTTCAGATCGCACATCATTTCCATTTTCGATCTTCAGATTGAACTCAGACCGGCATTTGCCAAAAAATAAACATAGTCAGAGAAGAAGTTTTAACAAATACTAATAACGGGACAAATGGGGCACCTATAAATCATGCTTAGTGGTGAATGAAGTCATTTGTCCAAGAGTTATATTGAGGAAACTTTCTAAGAGCCAATGCAGCAGCATGCATCAAACATAGATAGATAAGATGAAGAAAATTAAACATTCATAATGATTTTTAACATCATCTGCAGTAATTTTTGTTCCACAAAAAGAAGAACATCAATTGTTGCCCTCTTTGTTTAATATGCATTATGACAATGTAGTTCTACTGCTAAAATATAAAATGAATAAGATATAATTACAACCTAAAAATGTGGTCGTCTTAACCTGTGTATTTCTCATGGGAAAAAGTGCAAGTTAATTGTTTCACGAGGCAGTATATAATTTAGAGCAAATGAATTTAGTGGCCCCTTAACTATCATCATCGTCCACCTTTGACCCCTTATCTCTCTTTTTTAACACTTTTGGTCCCTCACCTTACAAAATAGCTCAGTTTTAACACTTCCAGAGGAGCCACGATTAAGCTGTTTTGGTCTCTCACTACCATGGCTAAAAGATATGGATGATTTTTCAAAGTTTATTCTTTGGCATGATACCGCTTCGTAGTCTTGCAGTATTTGTTTCAACACCATGGCTTCTTTTTGGGAGGCTTCTCCAAAGCTTAGGGTATCATCCGCAAATAGTAAATGAGAAAGAACCGGTGTTGTTTTTGCTATTTTCAGTCCTGTTAGATTCTTGCTTCTTATCTTTTCATTCAGCATACTTGATAGTACTTCTCCACAAATGATAAACAAGTATGGTGATAAAGGATCTCCTTGCCTGATTCCCCGTGTCAGTTGTAGGTTTCCAAATCTGCTTCCATTGAGCATGAAGGAGAATTTCACTGAGGAAATACACCGCTCTATGAGTGATATGAACTGTGACTGAAACCCCATCTTTTGCATAACCTTAAGTAGGAATGCCCATTCAACTCTATCAAACGCTTTACTCATATCCGGCTTTATGGACATGTATAATTTCTTTCCTTCTTTTTTGCTCTTTATATAATGATGGGCTTCGTGCGCCACTAGAATGTTATCCGAAATCAGTCTATTTTGCACAAAGGCACTCTGTGAATCTGATATGATTGATCCCATAATTCTACGCATTTTGTTTGATATGCACTTTGATACCGTTCGATATATCACATTACACATGTTACTTAGGTCTAAATTGGGAAATATCAGTCAGTTTCTTAACTTTCGGGAGTAAAACCACTACAGTTTCATTTATTACATCCATCGGTTTCTCCTGGTTTAACAGTTGAAGAGCAAATTCTGAAACTTTTGGTCCGACTATATGCCAAAAAAAATTAAAAAAAATGATGGAGGCATGTCGTCGGGGCCAGAGGATTTGTTAGGGGTCATTTGCGTAAGTGCTTCAAACACTTCAGATTGCATGTATGGGCGACAAAGGTTTGAATTCATCAGTCTGTAACTCAGGGTAAGATACTGGATGTTGATTCCTCTAGAATGACATCATTTGGATTGTGGGAATTAAAAAGATCCTGAAAATGGTGCAATATTATATTTTCCATTACTCCTTTTTCTGAACACCATCTTCCTGTCGAATCATTCAATCCATGTATGGCATTTCTCCTTTTTCTTTTGTTTGTGTAAAAGTGAAAGAATTTTGTGTTTCTATCCCCCTGTTGCAACTAATGCTGCTTAGCTCTCTGTTTCCATTTGTCATCCTCGATGTCTAAGAGATATTCAATCTCTCTTTTCAAATTTGAAATTTGTATTTGAACCGCATCTGTTCTCTTTGGGGGGGGGGGGGGGGGGGGGGGGGGG
>JAULKK010300161.1:2248-12632 GCA_032355705.1 Rubia peregrina
AACACACCCACACGGAGAGTATGGTACGCGTCGTCATCGAAGCCTTCACAGTGCGGCTAGGCGGTAGCCTGGAGAGAGAGAGGGGTGATGGAGGAGGAAGGAGAGGATGGAGAAGAGGTAGAGGAAGAATAATGGAGGGGGGAATGGGGGTGGGTTATATTTAGGGTTTCAAATTTAATTTATATAGACAGTTTTAATGGTTGAGATTCAATCAACAAAAGAAATCAATGCTATAGATGAAACCAAGTTGAGCTCTTTTTTTAATAAAAAACAAACTCACTGTTGGTTCACTCGTCAAACTGGTGCTCAGTGTGTATAAAGCAGCTGCATGAGGCTGCCTTGGTTTTTTTGCAACCCGGAAGCAAACTGAGGAATTTTTTCCTAAGTTATGAACACCAGTTGAAAAACCGATGCCAGGAAATCAGTAAAGTAGCTGCATGGAGCTCCTTAATCCCAACATGGATTATAATCATAGCACCAGTTTTTAGCCCAATCAGTATTGGGCGGGAAATGAATTTTCGTATCAGCATCGGTGTAAAAATCGTTGCCAAAATGGAATTGACAAAAATTTAAATTTCTCGCCCAGGTATAGGCCATAATTTTTGGATTTTCAAACCCAAAAACCCTTAGCACCGGCACTTCAACACACCTAATCGGTGCTCATTTTCATTTCAACTATTTTACAATATTTAATTTAAGTCTCTCTCTCCAGAGGGGAGGGTTTAATTAATTGTTTTTAATATGCAATTGGAATCAAAAATATTCAATTCAACATATAATAGAGCTCGTGTTGAGAAATTGTGTCCGGTGGATACCCGAAAACCCCCTGATAAGAACTTTGTTAAAATAGCATTGTTGCCCAAAACTAAATTACACCTTCTTTTTTGAAGCCAAATAACCCCATATTGTGCATTCTTGGGTTAATATATGTTTTAAAATAGAATGTTACGTTTTAATAGAATTTGGTAAAGTGCTAGTACATGTCCTAGGGTATCTTACAATAGATAACTTAGAAGTTAGGAAGTCCAAACGGGAAGTTTTTTGTGTGAGTTATTTCCACCAAATATGCAATATTTTTTTATTCGTTCTAGGAATTGAAATTAGGGTCCAGTAATGTAGGATTGCATCCAAGCGGAAATGAATTTGGACCACCGAGTGAAGTTTTTGTACTTAGTTCCCTCCAAGAATCTTGGAATTGGTAAAACTCAAAATTGGTGATTCAATAGTGCAATTGAGTATTGCATGATCATAACTATGCGATTATGACTTGATTGAGTAAATGAAACATCTTCAAAACTTATAATAGAAAACAATGCAACATTTTCCAGAAATTGCAGTGTTGCCCAAAACTATGTTTCACATTAAGCATTTATTTGAAACACTTGATTCTTGTTTCCATATCCTAAAATAATTAATTATAAATAATAGAATTTTTTATTTTATAATTTTGAAAGTAGTAGTACATGTCCTAGACTAAATTGTGAAAAAAGTTTTGGAAATATTAACGGGAAATCATATATGTTTACCACCATAAATTTAATTTAAAAGTATGATAATCCTCAAAGTAATGGATAATAATTATATTTCGTCTGCAAAATAACATAAAATTGTGTAAAATAACATAGAATTTGTGGAAAAATCATAGTATTAGGACAATGAGGATCGAAGTTCATGAATAATATCTAGCAAACGCCTCTTCATCCAACTTCTCTGAGCTGGTCCCAACGTCGCTCTTCCCAACTTCTGGGTCTAGAAATGTAGGGAAAGTTCCAACTGATTTTATGGCGTCCGAGAACTGGTATTGAAAACCCTTACTCATGTGATCACACATGGACCTTTGATATTGTGATTCTTTCACCAGACTTTGTACACTCACCTCCAACGCCGCGACTCTAAATTCCAAAGAAGAACCCACATTGTCCTAGGGAATTTTGAAGAAGGAATCTGCTGTAATCTTACCCATTGGTTGCCTGTATATGTAGTGAGAATAGTGGGCACGCCGACTTTTGTACACAGTTCAGAGATGAGACTGTAGAAATCGTAACAACTTGATTTATCTGCACCATTTCTAAAAAAAGTTCACCATTTGCCTACCTAAATTCCATCGTAGTTTCTTTTAATGGCGTACAGATGTGTCAGCCGCATACTGTGAATCTCAGAGTTCACCATGATGGGCTCAAATCTGGATGCTATGAAGTGGTACCGTCCATTCATCTCAAGCGTTAGGTACTTCTTTGCAATCTTTGTCCAACCTGGTTTCACGCGAGAATCGATATTGGTTCCCGCCCTAGTTACCGTCCTCAATATCTCCTGTCCTGTGAGATCGTCAAAATCCCAACTTGCATCGGTCACGAAGTGGAATGAAAGAAATTCATCCTCCTTGGGGAATAGTTGGCAACCCGTACAAATCATTTATGGATTCATCAGTCAATTTCACCACTTTTACACGATAGAACTCATCATCCAACCTCGCACCACACCACACCACAAAAATTAGCATAGAACTCACTCACTATGCTGAGGTTGAACATTGGAGGCGTGTCACATGATTTCTCACACCTAAGTGCCCAGATAGATTCTTCAAAGGAGGGAGCTAATTCGATTCCTCTTTCATGAAAATGTCACCTTGTTCTGTACGTTTGTTCAATTAACTTTGCCTGCTCCGAGATGAACCTCTTCACTTGTTGTTGAATGTTGGATTTCATCTCGAGAGAGAAAGGGGATGCATTGCGTGACCTCTTTAGTGGAGTTTTTTGGTGCTATATCCTACAATGCCCACTCAGTCATTTGAACAAACATCTTCCATGGATAACCCCCCCACCCCCCATAGAATACTAGTTTTGATGAACATCAACAAATGGCCAATAGGAGCCAAAAAATCCAAGTTATATATATAGTTATTACACATTAACACAACATAAAACAAAGTAGTTATTGGAGAGCTAAGTGGCCCAACATTTTTTCAAAACCATTGGGTTCATGATAAACAATCTTTGTAGAATGAAGAGAAATGTTTGAAAGAGAACTCACCTTATTCCTTTGCAGAGCTTAGGAGTATGAACTGATGGGGAAGATAGGTTAGATTTCCTCTCCAAGAATTAGAAATGGAAGACCAAGATTGAGAAAGATAGGTGACTGACCTATATGTATTTCCAACTTAAAATCATTAGCACCTGTATAAAGCTTGTAAATCGGCAACATACATAGAATAAGCAGCTGCCCGAGGCTGCTTCGAATTAATTTTTGGCCATTTTTCCCAACAGGAGAGCAAACTCGAGAAAAAAATCTAAGTAGATAGCACTGGTACTAATACTGATGCTGGAAATGACAAAATCGGTGCTAATACAACCACAAAACAGCTAATTTTTTTTATTCATTTTAAACCCAAGAACCAACTAAAGAAATATATTCTATGTACACAACACCGTTTTAAAGACCGGTGCTGAAAATATTACCATCGGTGCCAAGAAAGCAACAAAGCAACTGCCCATGACTACCTTGAATGATTTTTCCAGAGCTGTTTCACAACCTGAGAGAAAACTGAAAATATTCATTCTAAGTACGTAGCACGGTTCAAAGACCGGTGCTGAAATGTAAAAGACACGTGCCTATAAATAGAAAAGCACCTGCTTACGGTTTCCTAGAAAATTTCCCACCAAAATAATTATTCTCTTTCCATCTGGGCCTCATTCTCCAAGCACCTATTTTATACATTCCGATACTATAATTTTACATAGGCACCAGTAATCGCAGAGTACCGGTGCTATAATTTTCTCTCCATTTTTATGGCTCCAAATACACTGTTGCGCACATGGAACCCTATTCCAACACCGGTATTCTTTATTACCGGTGCTATTTCATATGCATGACACCTGTTTTTAGCACCGGTCACTGGATTCTAGAGCTGACATTTATCGACAGCACTGGTATACTATAATTTTGTCAAAAAATTAGTACCTTACATATATTCAGCATCAGTTTCTTTGCCCCCAAGCAAGGAACCGGTGCATAAGTACCTGTTTTCCAGTAGTGGCTCTTACACCCATACCACAAATGCATAATTAGAAGGTGGTTCCCTCGATTTTTTTAGGTACCATCTTCGGGAAGTAGTTTTGAGTTCAAAACCTGGTTGAAACATATTCCCAGCATTTTTAAAGGCGACTCTTCTCCATTAAAGATTATTTTTGTGGAACTATTAAAAACAATTATTGTGGAACCACCTTTAGTTGGCCAACATTAAAGGTGGTTATTAGAGAATCACCTTTAGTCAGACGCAATTACAGGCGATTATAGAAGGACCACCTTTATATGATTTCAGTTAAAGCCTTAAAGGTAGTTGTGCCCAAATGACTTTGAATTGCCTGACTTTTTAGTTTGGAATCAGGGCCCGATGATTGTTACGAAATTGAAATGACCATGAATTGTGTTTTTGATGGCCATGATGATCTTATGAATTTAAAATTGAAATTTGGATTCATGTTCTGAATTTGGAAAAGTGTCTTGTTTGGGGATATAGTTTGTAGTTAAGTTCCAAACTAAGTACTTAACTGCATTAGGAAATAAACACGGGCAACATACTCTAATTTGAAATTGAAAATTTCTTTGGGATAAATTTTCAATTTCAAATTAGAGTATATTGCCCGCGTTTATTTCCTAATGCAGTTAAGTTGAGAAATTTTCAATTTTGTTTTGGGGAAACAGAAGAAAGTAGGTAGCACATGTTGGTGTATTGTTGGGTTTCTTCTTCGCCAATTTAGAAGGTACTAACTTTAATAGTTGTGTCTCTTGTTTGGAAGAAGGTTAGTATTTATTGCATAGTTTTTTGTGTGAGTGTAGGAGTATGTTATGATTTTTATTCATTAAATGCTTATGGGTTGAAATGCTAATGAATTGTATGAAGATGAAAATGGATCGAGTAGAACTTATTAGTAAGGGTCTTAGAAAATCACCCGACTACATGCAATTAGTAGAATAATTTATTTGTTAGCACTTGAACATTATTTTAAGAATGGTTTGGTGCAAGAACGATGCCATTGTAACTTGTAAGGATTGTAGGAATGATGTGTTTTTGGAGAGAAAGAACTTACAGGAACATTTGATCAAGAAAGAGTTTCAAACTAGTTACACTTGTTGGGTGGGGCATGGGGAGGTCGAGATGCCTATGGTTGAAGTGGATAAAACTAATATTGGTGATGAAATAGATGGAAATGAAGAGTTTGATGGTGAATTATGTTTCTAGAGAATTCATTGGTGAACCCGTGGTCCTACAAGCATTGCATAATGACAAAAAAAATACCGTTGTATAAACCATTCAGTTTTCATTGAAACTTTGTGAATTGTGAATTAAAAGGCAAAATTTAGGTGGACCGATAAAGGTATGACGGAGACTATTAAATTGGTTAGGGAATTGCTTCCGGAAGGTAAACTTATGGATGCCACGAAAAAAATTCTTTTTCCAATGGGAATGGAACTACGAAAAATCCATGCATGTCTAAACGATTGTTTGTTGTACAAGTGGAGGAGGGTAGAGACAAAGATAGATATAGAGTTGTGTTGAATTCGAGGAAAAAAGACATATGCTAAAGTCTTGTGGTATATCTCTATCATCCCACGTTGAGGAAGTTTTTTGCGTGCAAAGAAAATGCAAAGTTGTTATGTTGGCATGCTGTAAAAGCAAGACCGGTGGATGACGTAATAAGGCACTAGATAACACCCGTGTTTTGCACAGACATAAATTTGAATATTATTAATATAAATAAATATATTTTTAACATAATTTAATTATTTGAAAAATATATTAATAAATAGGAGTATCAATTTAGCAAAATGATATTATCATCATCAATATTTCCTAATCCCTCTGTCCCACCTCAATTTGTAGAAAAAGAAATTGAGGTGGTAAATTTGCACAGTAACAACAAGTACAAAAAGCTGTTAAAAGCTTACCAAAAGCATGGGTTGTCTTCCATGAACAGTACATTTTGAAAAAAGTAATCAAAATATTACAAGGGTGAAAACTAACTATTACAAGGCTGTTAGAGCCTAATTATTTCTTCAAAATCTTCTAATTTGTGGCTAATACAGAGCACAGAAAATACCTTCATTATAACCTAAAAATAGATTAAGGAATAAGACATAGCATATATCTCAGCAAACATTGTTACAAAACACAAAAAAAAACAGAGGAACGATCAATATTTAACACAACAAATACGGTTAAAAACCCTGAAACCCAAAAATATTGTTACATAATCCAGAAAATACAGAAAATATTGTTACCCAACCCTTCAACCCCCAAAAATAACTAAATAATACAATCACATACAAAACGATAATTATTTAACAGTTGTGGCAAAAAAAGAGATTGGGTAAAACACAGATCGTAAAAAAAATGAACATGTAAGAGTTCATCTTCAAGAAAATCAAAAAACCACGGTTTATAAACATTAAATAACAATATCGGAGTGAAAAATAAGGGAAAAAATGAGTTTAATCGGTAAAAAATTGGGATATTTATACCGAAGATAAAACCGAACCAACACAACCAGATCTAACATAAAAACATGATTCTCAACTTCAAAAGCACAAAAGTACAAAAACACTTAATTCAGCCCAGTAAATAAAATCAACTTCAGGTGTATTTTTGAATTTTTTACTCAAGTCAAAGGGACCATTTTTGGCAAATTTTAGAAATTGCAATTTGAGTTAGGACAACCCAAAATGGAAAGTGTGCAGTTTGAGGTGGGACGGAGGAAGTACATAGAATATGAAAAATGATGAAAGTTTTAAAATTTTGATTGTAATATCGTGCCACTGAGACGGTTTATGATAAAAAGAATACATTTATTATTATCATATATATTTTTTTATAAAAATTATAAAATATTTATATTAGATGATTTTTTACCAATTAAACTTTATGAAATATTTTTTGTGATAATAAATGACTGGGTTAAGGTTCTTAGTTTAATAGGGTGATGAGACAAGTTAAGGGAAAATTAAATTTTATGAAGAACAAAAAAATTATGATACAATTTGAATAAACCAAATAGCAAAATATATTAAAATTTTAAGAGGACAATTGAATAAACCTAATAAAGAATTGTTGGAAACCAATTTGAAATGATTGTAACCTTGATGAAGCGATGTCAGAAAATAATTGGAATGTTTGTAATAAGCATTTTGAGAACCGGCTCGTACCAATGAAAAGTACTTATAATCAATCACTGAAACCATAATCAGATGGTATGATAAACAAAAAAATTATATAAATAAAAAATCCGTCAAAAGACATGATATTATGTTTTTTTCATCTAATCCAAACTAAAATTTTAAAACTAAATAATGAATAATCTACTATCCTTTTTATTAAAGATTTTATTTTTTGAATACTATACAATTCATTCTATAAAATATTGTATTTTCATGAGTTACTAAAATTTGTATTCATTGAATACTCTATAATCAATTTTATCAAAGGTTGTATCTTTATAAGGAGAAAATCTCAGAAAAGTTGGTCTATTCATAAATAAATATATTTTTAAATTTAAATATTTTACTTCATAGGTTAAAACATGTACAGTAATAAGGTGTGTTTTAATATGAAATTATAAGAGAAATTATATAAAAAGTAAAATATTTAACCTAAAAATACTTTATATACATTTAAAATTTTAGTGTTTAATTTAATAAATCCGGTGTATAAGTTAAAAATCATAGTAGATTGTCCACATCTTATGGAGAGGTCATCTATCATAGGACATACTCTTTCATAAGTTACAGAATGTTTGAATTTTTTTTTAAATGTAATTTATTTTATATAAAAAGTGTTAATTTATTATTGTTATACTTTTTAAAACAAGTTAATTTTGAAACTAAATAATATATCTTTTAATATAAATATTATATCATTTATATAATATTTTTATATTTTCACAATACAAATCACTAAAATAATAATTTTACAATTAGTTTTTTAAAAAAAGGCAAATGAAGAAAAAAAAATTAGATTGGGTAGGGGTCGCGAGTGCAGACTCCAAAAGCAAGGACCCCAAAGATACAAATAATGATGTTGGCTCCCCATTTGGAAAGACCATAGGACTTGAAGAGACCATAGAAAAACACCTTCCGAAATGCAATGGATCTCAAGCCGAGATTGTATAGTGTTCGAGTTTGAACTTGAGTTCAACTAATATTGTTCGTTAATCTCGAGCTCAATCTCAAACACAAGAATTTTACTTGTGATCGAATTCGAGCCAGATTTAACCAAACTCAAGGCAAGGTCACACTCGAGATATTTCAAACTGCTCGACTTGTTTACCTTCGACATCATTTGCCTTCTTAATTTATACCTTGCAACTCCCTCTTTCTTCTTCTACTTTTGCAATATTGGATTCTTATAATATTAGTCTCTTTTTTCTTTTCTTCCATCCATTTAAGACTGCATTAATTTATATAATTAAGGCTGCATTGATTCTTACAATTTTAACTTTTCAAGAGAATACATTGGAAACTAAACTTTTTTGAGCTATAAATATAAATTACATTTTCAATTGAATTTTAATGCTAATGTGGAATTTTGTGTGAATGACATGTTCCAACAATCACCTCTTTTAATATCTACTATAGATATTTCAAACGGGGAGCAGTGGAAGAAACTTGATGGAATGAATTTTTTGGTAATACGAGTAGCACACACGGTTCTTGGTCTGTTATAATGGTGATGTACAATCTTCCTTCGTGGTTACCAATGAAATGAAAGTATGTATTGTTATTTATGATGATTTCAGGGCAAAAAAAAGGAGTAATGATATAATATGTGTACCACTGGTGGAATATTTGTTGACTTTTTTCAAGGTAGGTGCCCACTCTCAGGATTGTAGTGTGGACAGTATTTTCACACTACAAGCATTGTGTTTTTGCATCATCAATATTTCCCTCGCATATGAAAATTTGCCAAAATACTTGGTGAAATGACCTTTCTGTGTTCAATTTGTGATATTGAGACTTCATTTTGTCAATTGAAGCACGGTTGTAAAACCATCTATTAGGGCCACTAGAGGTTTCTCCGCAAGGGGAACCTATGGCGTTCAATGAAGAAGTAGTTTAATAAGGATGGTGAGGAAAGAGGGTCTCCGTTACCATTAATTGGTGAAGATGTTTTTGAAAAATTGAGGAATTTGTCAAACAAATTTGGGAAGAAGGAAATGGAAAGAAACTTATGAAGGAAGTTGGATGAGATACTTCATATTTTTAAAATTATTTACTAGAAGCGTTTAGACATTACACATTGCCTTGGGTACATTGAAAAGAATGTGTGCGATTCTTTGGTGGGGGCATTGTTAAATACCCTTTTAAAAGAAAATTGTGGGCTGAAAGATTGCATTGACCTTGTTGAAATGGTGATAAGGAAGAATATAGGCCCTATGTCAAGTGGTAATGATTGTTATTTTCCCCTAGTTTCTATTCAATATCTCAGTCGAAGAAGAAATTGTATTGTGAGACCCTTAGTAGTTTGAAGGTGTTGGGGGCGTATTCGTCCAACAATAGTACATGACATCTCTCATGGAGTTGTATTTGATTGGATTTAAGTCACATGATTTCCGTTAGAGTTTGACTTTACCATTAGCGTTTCTCCCACCAGCACCCCCGGAGAGCTTGTTTTGCTGGATATGCATTACAGAGAAAGATTTAACTATCACGTCGTGGTTTGATACGCTTCAGAGCGTACACACGAATACTCTAATGGTAAAGTATTGAAGATTGAATGAATACAACAAGGAATACCTCAGTATTTATATGGGGTGATCCCCGAGATATTATTTAATCACATTAGGGTAAATATTTACTTTTCTTGTATTAATAATTGTCTTACTGTAATTGAGCTACCATATATTTGATGTACTATAATTATACTTGGAATGAGGGTGTTATTTGGACATATTGTAAGACTAGGAGATTTTCTAGCTTGATTGCAGAGCTTTAGCCCAACAGAAAGTGTGATATGGCCTTGACCTTAAGATTATATTTGTAGTATGGCGTTTGACTTGAAGAAGAGCTTCGGCTCCAACCCTTAAAAATAGTTCCAAGCAAGCTAAAGGTTTGAGCTTCGGTGAGAACTATCAATTATCTCATGGTAAGTACTTGAAAGATATGTGGGAGGTCGTCGCCGTACCTCTCAAAGATGTAATTTTAAGCCCCTTTTGCTTACTAAATACAACTAAGTATATAGTATGGCAAGTCGGGGTCGTCCACAGAGAAGAGGGATATTTCCAAGCATCTAAGCATGCAATGGTGAATATAGGCCTATATATATACACATAGATATATAAAAGCAAGTAAAAGGGGGGTTTTGGGTTGGTTGGTTCCTAAGTTATGAAAGTAA
>JAULKK010300182.1:0-12629 GCA_032355705.1 Rubia peregrina
ATGAAGAATACAGGGCGGGGCAGAGTTCATGGCGGTAGGGGGCGGATGAAGAAAAAATGCATACATACCCCTTCATTCACCGGGGTTTGGGGAGCGGCCACACCGGCTCGCACCCCCCAGTTCCGCCACTGTTGGTAAGACTCTTCTTCCCCTTGAGCATATTTTGCCTAGTTTTCTTGCACCTTTGCACCTCTAGTTAACATAGCTGCGAGAAAGCTGGATCAGTCTATGTTCTTGGTACATAGTGATCCGTGGAGAAGTCTTGACCATTTCTGCCATATTAGGGAAATTGCTGAAATGAGCACATACAGATTTTTATTGATCAGTGTTTAAATTTCGGGACTATAGGTGACAGATACTTGAGGCCATATGTGATTCGGACACAGAAACAATATGATATGATGTTTTCTTCTAATGGTGTTACAGGTACTTGAGGCCATATGTGATTCGGACACAGAAACAATATGATATGGTGTTTTCTTCTAACTTCTCGTGGTGTTAATATGATAGTGTGGAGACTGGATAATTGCATTGTGCTTGCTGCTATAATGGGTACTGATTGCATACAAAAATGATTCTCCATGTGCTAGTACGTTTTGTGGTGTATATATGATAGTGTGGAGCCTGGATGATCACTTTGTGTTTGCTGCTATCATGGGTATTGATCGCATACGAATATGTTACTCCATGTGCTTGGTCTTTTTACTACTATTAATGAGTTAGTAATAAGTGTGTTTTTATACTTGTGCATATGCATGTTTAAACTCCCTAGCATATAACAGAGTATCTTGTTAGCAAGTTGCATCAGTGACTCTGTAATGGTTTACTCTGTGTCTTTCTTTTATTCAATTTCAGGGAAGCTCATAAATTTTTAATACAACTTTATATGAAGATTGCAGGATATGTGTTTGGAATGCTAGTGATGGTAGCTTGTTACATTCCCTAGCTGGTCATAAAACCTTTAGGATATGTGTTTGGAATGCTAGTGTGCTCAGGATGTTGAGGTCCATTGGTAAGAATATTCACCGTTCCTGTACTGAACTATTAAGATGAACTCCTCTCTCTTGATTAATAAGATTTATTGAGATTATTTTCAATGATAGTTCCTCACATAGAGTGAAGCTAGGCTTGACTGAAAGTATTTTAGTTCATATTCAATTAGGTGAAATTGTACGCCTTGTGGGGGTTAGGGTAATGATTATTTTACAGGAAAATACAATAGTCTACTACAACTTTTGTCACTACCACTCAAACTCAATCTGGTAGTAACACATTTTACTTTTTAGTTTGTTTTGGAACAAAAAATGCGCGAGCAGTAGCAGATCCTGTTCTGTTTCGACTGTAACAGGAGGTAGATCAAATTGTATTATTTGTTGTAATATAGCTAGGCAGTAGCAGTAGTATCAGTAAATCAGGCAATATCATATTTTAATTAGCTATAGAATTGTTGGTGGCAGAGTGTGAAAGGAAGAACTTTTCTTACATTCAATCTGAAAACTTGATGGAACAGGAAGATACAGCTCATTAGTTTCCAGAAACTTTGGTAAAATTTGAGATGTTCTGTGTAATTTACATCAAAATAACATTTTTACAACCCAAGATTGTCCAATCAACAAGAAATGTGCTCTATTGTGAGACTTGTATTTGCTCAGATAATTGTTGAAAAGGTGAAGTAATCTGGTAGCTGTAAGATAGTACTTTGATAAAGAATAGTTGTACAGTATCTCTTTTAACAGTTTTAAAGAATCATTTGGATGTTACTCATACAATATAATTTAGGCCCGTATATTTCCATTCCAGCAAGATAATGTAGAGAAATTTTTTTGACCTTTTCTTTCCAGGCCCGGAAGAAATAGTTTCTTTGTGGCGCCGAGCGAAAGATCAAATAGGTATGCTATTTCCCATCCGAGGATAAGTGTTGTTTTCGAAGTGATGATTCAGTTGTCAAAATTTGCAGGTTTAGTTTTCAAGCGAGGAGACAATCGGAAAACAGCTGCGATCAAATCACGAAAATGTCCATGGTGTCGAGGTGAATAGTAACCTAGACCCGGTACTCGATGACACATTTTCCATATGGCATAATAGGGTACATCTGAGCATTTCTAAGGACCATAGATGTGTGAATTAGCCTTGTGATTTGATGTGTATATGACACATGATTTAATTGCTTTAAGCCAAAGTTATGTTTAGTCCCATAGATAGTTATGTTTGGGATATTTATGTTTAGTCCAATAGATTATTAATTTTGTATCATACATTTTGTGGAAATGTTTTTGGATGTTGCTAGATGTAGCCATATATATGTTGTTAGATTGTTTTACCGTTTGTTGTGAAGTATTAGAGCAGCTGCGCGCAGCTGCAGTCAGAGTCTAATTCCAAATCTATTTTTTTGCCAAATGGAAGTAATATATCACTTGCACGCAGCTGCGGTCAGCGCCCAATTGCAATTCCCAATAATAAAAAACCGGTGACAATTTTAACACTGATTTTCTAAAAATCGGTGCAAAAAAATAATGCCATATAAAACCGGTGCCATGTAAAACCAGTGCAAATTTTAAAATGGGTTTTTAGGCCGGTGCTAATATATGAAAATCGGTGCTAAATTTAGCACCGGTGTTCTGGACCGGTGCTAACATGAAAACCGGTGTCATTTTAGCACCGATTTTATAAAACCGGTGTTAACAAAAAAAATTGGTGCTAAACTTAGCACCGTTTTTTTCAAAAACTAGTGAAAATGTTTCACTGGCTACTTAGGAACCAGTTTTTTGGACTCCAAAAACCGGTGCTAGAGTGTCTGTTATGTGATAGTGATAATATGCTTTCAGTTAATAAACTTGCTCAATTAGAAAGTGTCCATTTTAACTTGTATCAATCTATTTGTTTCATTCAGGACCTAAAGACTAACAAAGTCATTGAGGTGGATAAAGCTAGAAGGGTTTTATATCTCATTACACCTGTATCTTTAATCATAAGTTCATTTGATCTTGTGTTCAGTCTTTCAATTCTTTGTTTT
The DNA here is from genome assembly GCA_032355705.1 of Rubia peregrina. Classification (NCBI taxonomy): domain Eukaryota; kingdom Viridiplantae; phylum Streptophyta; class Magnoliopsida; order Gentianales; family Rubiaceae; genus Rubia; species Rubia peregrina. The sequence continues at coordinate 3,014 of JAULKK010300182.1, forward strand.
TGAAAGAGGAAGAAGCATCTGTAGTTGCAAGTAATATTTCATTTGATGATTCAGATACTTTCCATCTTAAACTAGGGCATGTATCTGATGTGATCATGAAACATCTTCATATACATAATAAAGATAATTTCCAGTGTCATGTCTGCCCTTTAGCTAAAGAAACTTGACTCAACTTTCCTTTATCCCAAATAAAGACATTCGAATGTTTTGAATTACTTTATGTGGATCTTTGGGATTATTATAAGGTGACATCTACAAGTGGATTCAAGTATTTATTGACCGTGGTAGATGATTTCAGCAGATCTACGGACTATTCATTTGAAAACAAAAGATAGAGTATGTGTATCTTTATGAAGATTTTATTGTAATGATCAAAAGTCAGTTTGAAAAGTCAGTTAAAAATATTAGAACAGATAATGGAACAGAGTTTGTGAATAACAAGTGTCATAATTTTTTTTATAAACTAGGGATTGTGCATCAAAAGAGTTGTGCCTATACCCCTAGGCAGAATGAAGTTGTTGAGATGAAGCCAGACATTTGCTAGAAATAGTAAGAGCTTTTATGTTTCAATCTGGTTTGCCAAAACACTATTAGGCAGATGCAGTTCTAGCATCTACATATACAATAAAAAAATTACCTTCATAAGTATTAGGATGGAAATCTCCATAAGAAATTCTTTTTAACAGAAAACTAGATTTAACAAATTTGAAGGTTTTTGGCTACCTTGTTTTTGCTTCTAATTTGTCTTCACATAGAGATTAATTTTATCCAAGATCATTTCCATGTGTATTCATAGGATATCCATAAATTAGAAAGGATTTAAACTCTTTTATATAATTAACAATAAAACAGTTGTATCTAGAGATGTTTCTTTCCATGAGAAAACTTTTCCTCACAAGATGAATTATGATAACGTGGTTCATAAATCTCCCGTTGATATTGATGCTTATAAACCATCTCCAAGTACTTTCGTTTTACACCTCATTATTGACAATAACACTCATGATATTCTAATCGTCTTCTGATAGCACACCTGGAACTGATTATTTTCAAACCTTTGATATTGATCATGAACATAATCCTGATTCTGGTTTCCATATTGACCAACTTTCTAATATTGAGAATCCTAATAAGGATCCTGAGTCTGAGTCTGAATCTGAGTATGCTATTTAATCTCCTATTCATTCTTTATCTCCTCAATCATTTCCAACACTTTAGCCTAGATACAGTACTAAACCTAGAACCAAACCAGTTTGGCTCAAAGAATTTATCAATAACTCATTCATGATTCTTCATACACACCAATATTTTCTTCTATACATATTCTTTTCTTACTGTTGTAGTCCAGATTCCATAACCATCATCATACAGGGAAGCCATTCTTTACCCTGAATGGATCACTGCCATAAATGAAGAATTGAAAGCTTTGAAGAGAATCAAACCTAGGAAATAGTTTCTTTGCCACCTAGAAAAAAAAGAGCAATGTGGAGTAAATGGGTGCACAAAATGAAGTGCAACTCGGATGGATCAGTTAGTAGGTATAAGGCGAGATTAGTGGCTAAAGGTTACAGTCAAATTGAAGGTGAAGAATTTTTTTGGAAGTTTTTCTTCAGTGGCTAAGACTATAACAGTGGGGTTATTTCTTGCTTTAGCTACAACTCAGAACTGGTTTCTACATCAATGCGATGTTAATAATGCTTTCATGCATGGTTACATTAATGAAAAGCTATATATGTTGCCACCTGTTGGTTATCATTTGGCACGGAAGGGTACAGTTTGTAAGCTTCGAAAATCCTTAAATGGCATGAAGAAAGCTTCTAGGAAATGGAATCATGAGTTCACAAAGCACTTGAAAAATCTTGGATTTTATTAATCTTATAATAATTCATGCTTATTTCTCATATTTACTGGTTCAGTTATTTTGGCTCTTGTGGTTTATGTGGATGATGTTCTTATTGTTGGGAATTCAGAGTTGGTTATTCAACCTGTCAAGGATTCTTTGCATAAGGATTTTACTTTAAAGGATCTTGGCTCTGCTAAATACTTCTTAGGGATTGAAGTATCCAGATTAAAGAGTGGTATGTTTATATTTCTAACTTGGTTTCAGACCCAAATCTTTATCGGGTCAGAGCTGCTGCTTCTCCACCTCCCGTGGACTAGATTTTCACTGTTAAGAACTCTCATGTGTTGTTGGATCTTGGTCCTTATCGCAGACTTATTGGCCGTTTGATCTATCTGAACTTCACCAGACCATATATTACCTTTGCAGTGCATTAGCTGAGCTAGATTGTCCATTATCCAACTAAGCATCATTGGCTTGGTGTTCTCCATATTGTTAAATACTTTAAACACCACCATTCTTTTGATCTGTTCTATCCATCTCAATCCCAGCTCAGTCTTCATAACTATTGTGATGCTGATTGGGGGCACTTGCAAGGAAACAAGATGACCAGTCTTCCATTTTCCAAGGTTTATCCTTGATTTCTTGATAATCGAAGAGACTGTCTACTGTGTCTTGATCCTCTGCTCAGTCTAGGTATTGCAGTTTGGCCATGACTCTTTGTGAGTTAAAATTCCTTAGCTACCTTCTCAGGGATTTCAAACTGAAGATATCTCTTCCAATACATGTTTATTGTGATAACAAATCAGCAATCCACGTCACTGAAAACTAGATTTTTCATGAACGGACCAAACACATCGAGATAAACTGCCATCCCGTTCGTGATACATATGAGGAAGTATTTATTACTCTCATTCATGTAAATACTTCTTCTCATATTGCTACTATTTTCACGAAGTTGCTATCCTGCACTTAGTTTTTGCCTGTCTTGCTTAAGATTGGCTGTTACGATTCTCATAATAGCCTCATATTGACCGGGGGTGATGGATTTATACTCAGATCAGTAGCTTATTCAACTCATCAGCAAGCTCTTAGTCTTCATCACATTTAGGTATCTTCTAGAATAGCACAGTTAGTGAGTTATAATCAGTTAGACCTTAGTTAGTTGTAAAGTTATTTTTCACTTTGTTAGCTGAGATGGTTTCATACCTCGATATATGTGAGAGGTTGTAAAGTGATTTCCGTAAGTTAATCAATATACATAAAATTTTCACCCAATTTACACCTTTCATCGTGTGTTTTTGTTCTTCCATTTCCGGTTTTCATTCAATGAAATCACTGAATTTCTCACTCTATCACTTGGAAACAATTAGGTGTTCATCATACTTTCTCACAAAAGAATAGTAACATTCATATTCCGCGCGTGCGGATTTATTCAAAAACTATGCTGACTTGAGGATGGATATTGAAAGAATGATTTCCCGTGAAGAATAATTTATTACTGACCAGAATAAATAGAGTACAATAGGAATGCTAGTACTAGTATAGCTCTAGTCTAGTCAACAACTCTATCTAGAATTAAATTAAATCAATCAGATACTTGACTTATTCTAACACCCTCCTCAAGCAAAGCGTCAGATGCTCAGCGACGCACAACTTGGATCGAAAGAACTCGAATAGAGGATGAGAGAGCCCCTCGGTGAAGATGTCCGCAATCTGAAGAGCAGTGGGAACATGAGCAACACACAGCTTGCCGAAAGCAACTAACTTTCAAACAAAATGATAGTCAATGTCAATGTGCTTCGCCCGCTTGTGCGCCACCAGATTATGAGCTAAAAAGATAGTGCTACTGTTGTCACATAACAGTAGAGGGGAACCAGAAAGCGAGGCTCGAAGATCACAAAGCAAATGAGTGAGCCAAAAAAATCCGAAGCAGTGTTGGCAAGAGCACGATACTCAGACTCTATATTGGATCGAGAAACAGTGGGCGGTTTCTTGGCACTCCAGGAAACAAGGTTCCCACCAAGAAAAATAGCATATCCATAAGTAGACCGACGAGTCTCTAGACATCGATCCCAGTCAACATCAGAATACTCCAACACCTCGGGAGAACTAGCAGAATGAAAGCTAAGACCAAAATGAAGTGTACCATGAACGTACCGGAGGATCCGTGCAATGGCAGTAAAATGATCATTTCTGGGGTCCTGGAGATACTGGCTGACTGTGTTGACTGAGAAAGCCAAGTCTGGACGGGTGATGGTGAGATACTGAAGAGCCCCAACGAGCAAACAATAAAGAGTCAGATTCCTAAACGGAGGACTGGTCGAACTGTGTAACTGAGATCCAAGCACAAATGGCGTAGAGACTGGTGCAACATCAGTCATACCAGCCAAAGTCAGAATGTCCCGAGCATACTTCGCTTGGCCAAGAATTAAACCTGACAAAAAAGATGAAACTTCCAGGCCAAGAAAGTAATGAAGAGCACCGAGATCCTTGATCTCAAACCCTCGATGTGTCCGATCAATGAACTGTCGAAGAAGAGTCGAGTCGTTTCGTGTAAGAATGATATCGTCCACATACACAAGAAGATATAGTGACGACGACCCTCTCGAAAGAACAAATAGAGAAGTGTCGACTGAGCTGCACAGAAAACCAAGATGAATCAAATAATTGCTGAAACGCTGGAACCATGCCCGAGGGGCCTGCTTAAGACCATAAATAGCCTTTTGCAAGCGACAAACATAATCCAGATGAACAGGGTCCTGATATCCAATGAGTTGCTTCATATAGACCGAAGCATCGGGAACGCCATTAAGAAAGTGTTCTTGATATCCAGCTGATGAAGCGGCCAAGAATGCATTGCAGCAATGGTAAGAACCGTCCGAACGGTGAAGGCTTTGACCACGGGACTAAAAGTGTGGTTAAAGTTAAACCCCAAAGTCTGTGAGAAACCCTGCGCCACAAGTATGGATTTGTGACGATCAATAGTGTCATCTGATCGATACTTGAGTCTATAGACCCATTTGGAGCCAACAATGTTAGCATCCGAAGGTCGAGGCACCAAGTCCCAAGTGTGCTGGCCACGAAGAGCAGTCATCTCGTCATTCATAGCAGAAACCCAAGCTGGATCCTGAAGAGCAGTACGATAATCTGTGGGCTCAGACTGAGCAATGAGAGCAGCGGTAAGACCATGAGCGACAATGTCTGAATAATCCCTGCGCTGAAGAGCACTAGTAGTCGACCTAGTAGCCATCCGATGAGTACGAGACCGAGGTGGAGAGACCGGAGGAGAAGCCACGGCTGGCGAAGTGGCCGGTGAAGAGTCCAAAGAACCAGGCAAACTGGTTGATGGTGAGATAGGCGGAGCAGGATGCATCGGAGCTGCCACTGGATGGTCCGAATCTGTAGAGCAGGCAGAACAGGGTACCGTAGACAATGAGCCAAGGGAGCTGGAAACCGAAGGGACAAGCCGAGTGGGAGGAGATGCCATAGTGGTAGGGATATCAGATGTCGTATCGGTGGGATCCAAAAAAGTAGAGACATCTAGAGAGGATGGAGAAGGTCGCCGGTGCTGGAAGAACTCGCCGGAGATAGGAACCCGGCGGCTGACGGTCGGAGATCGGAACAAAAAGAGAGACCGAAGCTGCTGCTGGAAGCCGTTTGACAAACCCGGAGAAGGAGAATCTGGATCCTCGGAAAATTGAAGAGAAATGCCTGAAAAGTGAAGAAAAAAGGACGCCGGAGGTCGGCGGAATTTGGACGGAAAGTTATCGGCGGGAGGACTATGGTAGTGAACAGTGATGACAGAAAAAGGAAAAGAAAGAAGGGGAGAAATAAAATAATTTAGGTCTAAGGATCAGACTTGCTCTGATACTATGAAAGAGTGATTTCCCGTAATGATTATTATTGATTATGAAGAGAATAAATAGAGAGTACAAAACATGAAGGTAGACTAGTTCTAATATAACTCTAACTAGTCAACAAGATAAAATTAAAAATAATCATCTAACTGATTTATTCTGACAAGAATGATTTATGTTGAAACTGTTCTGCATTTAATCTTCTTTTTTCCCGGTGAGTTTAATTTTTTGAGGTCATGTTTTATTTGAAATAAAGGCATATATATATATAGAATATGCAAATATTTGAGTTTTACTTTTTTTTATCACTTCACTTTTGATATAACAATCATGGTTGTCTTCGAACTTCAGATATATTTTTAACTTGGTTTTTGAACTGTCAAATTACTGAGGTTGACAACGATCCCAATATGCAGTTCTCCTAAATTTAATGTTAATATATAAATACTAGTATGTGATTCATGGAGATTTAGGAAGATTGTTTTTTTAATACGCACAAAATTCATAAACCTAGTTTAAAACACAATAATATTAACATAAAAACACATAACTCAACCAAATTCATGTAAATTACAACTCGAATCACTTTTACATTAACATAAAAATAGAAATATTGCACAACATATCTAATAAAATGAATTTTTTAATACTATTTATTTTGCAAAACAGATATGATAGACATAATATTGAAAAATCAACATAATTCACGTAAAATTCAATTCAAAGCACCTAAATATCAACATAAAAACATAAATGTTGCATATTTTTAAAACCATCAATATATCCCAACTAAAACATTACCAAAATTAATTTTTCATCAAATATGTCTGTCATAATAATGGAATCACCTCCATTCAATACAATTAAAAATGAATTTCTAAACAAAATTCAGTTGATGTCGAACCATAAGAGTCAAAACATTCAATCCTTCTGGACCATCACAAACACTACAAAAATTATTCTCAAACACTAATTTCAAACAAGACAGTATTTCTTCGCTTGACTTTCCTCATTGGTTGAACTTGATTCAACTTTCGCCCCTCATCCATCAACATCAACTTCACGAGATGTAGCTCTAAAAGTTCAAATTAATTTTAAAAAATGTGAACACAATAAAACTTACAAATTAAAAAAAAAAGTATTAACATAGAGCTTGACATATGAAACATGCCCAAACTCAACAAAGTTATGAAACAACATCAACTGAACATGGATAAATATCAACAAAACTAATGTCTACACATAAACAACAACTTAAAAAAGCATGGACATCAACATAATAGACAAGTAAACATCAATTCAAATGTTCAAGATATCATTTATTATAAGAAAAATAAGAGTAAAATTTTAGATGATCCTCAATTCCTTGGAAAGTGAAAATATAACCCTTAGATTTTCAAAAGTGCTGATACACTCATGGTCGGCCAAAATATGTAAACTTATACCCAAGTGCTCACTTAGATTAGCAAGAATATGAATGGGTACAAATGTCCACTTAGATGAATTTGGGTACAAATGCACTTTTAAAAAACTCGAGGTTATATTTGCACATACCAAAGAACAGAATGTTATATAAGCACTTCGTTTTAAAATAACGTACACTTTTTTTAATTATAAAATCTCCAAAACTCTAATCAGCACTTACAATTTGACAAAAAATAAACCTCAATAACTGATGAGCCATCAAATGCATGTATTTTGTGAAACATTTAACATCTCTTTTGTTATCTTTTTGTTATAAAATTGCTAGATTTGGGTAGGTTTACATTATAAGGGGTTTAGATAACCGTTTTCGATTTTCGTATCTAAATCCTTCATTTTGTAACCTATTTTGAGTCTAATATATTTTTTGTCCTTACGAGCAACTAGATTCCTTTTTGTGAGCTTAATTTGTAGATTGCTCGTAAGCACTTCAGAGTAGTTTAGTGAAGGCAATTTACAATGATGGTAGAAGATTGAAGGCCCCGAGTCAAAACCTGGTAGAAGATAGAATGGTCGAAGAAGGAAGACAAAGAAAATGATGAATTGTGACCCAAAAGTATGGACCAAGTTCTTAGAATGATCAGAGAAGAACCATCCTCCAAGACTGGTGTCATTGGATTCTTCTTCTAGAGCGCTATAAAATTGACTACAAGAATTCTCAAATCGGATCAGTGGTTCACCTGTAGCAGTGCACACAAGTTAAAGAAAAGAGCAACCGACCATGGGTGCGCCCAAAACAAAGGGGGAAAATAGCCCCCGGGAGCAAAAAATGTGGCCCACGCAGTGGAATGTGCGACCGCGCTCGTTTGCTACATTCTTGACTTTTCTTGACCAAATTAGACTATAAATAGCCCCCATTCTTCCCCATTTCATGTGAGTCTGACTTGGGGCTTCCAAACCTTAGTTTTTCTTCATATTTTCATAGTTTTAGCAATTATTTCATGAATTCTTGTAGATTTGTTATGAATTTTCATTATCTAGGCTAGATTTTATCTTGGGAGCAATTGGTATGCATTTCTAGCATGATATTGTGAGACTTGGTTTATTCTACTTTGTACCATTGATTATCAATTATATTTATGTTTTGTTATGTGATTAATGCATGATTTAAACTGGAATGATCAAGTAGTTGATGATTCTGAATTGATTGTTTGCTATGTTTTTGGTCAAACCCGGAAGACTTTGTCGTTTTGTTGAGGTGATTATTATTGATTGAGGTTAGGTTGTAATTAGAGGTGAAAACTAATTATAATTGTTGATTGATGAAATTTCTTAGGTTTAGGATGAATTTGAATGGTTTTACCTAATTATTGATGTGGCTCACTAATAACGTCTAGCATGAAGGTTGATCCTCGTAGTCGTTATTAGTATATATACTTGTGCTATCTATATATTTATCGCTTGTAGGACATTGTGGTAGTGATGTTTATTGTTATTCTCGGGGAAGTCTATGACGACGATCGTCTAGAGGGACCCAAAGGTAAGGGTTATTGTGTGCGCCAATCACCCATTCTAAATATAACCGAGGAGAGCTGAGAAATGTCTTCACTCGAAAGATGTTGACAAGTTCTCTACAATATGTAATTAATACATAAAAATAGGATAATTAGTAGATGATCAAAGGATGACTAGAAATATTAGTTACATCGCCCAAGACTCGTTGTCATATTAGTTACATCTTTCGTGCTAGTTGTGTTTGTATTTACATCGTTTGTGCTAATTGTTTGCTAATCTAGTTCTTAAAGTAATTGTAATGTTGTCTAAACTCAAAACACCCCCACTTTGTAACCACGCACTTAGAGTGAAATCTTTGTGTTCTTTGAACTACATTAAACACTTGATTGAATCCCATTTCTCTGTGGACGACCCTGACTTGCCACTAGCTACTGTCTAGTAGTCAGCTGCAATTAGGGCCTATAAATACTATCTTTGAGAGGCATGATGACGGCCTCCCAATAACGCAAAAAATCAATTGAAATAAAATAAATGTCAAGAAAATGATATGACTCATAAATATCAACAAAAATCTACAAAATATCTTCAACTGCAATAAACATCATTCACAACAATTAACCTCCAGATGCATTACGAAACTTTAGAAACTCAATTTCGCAACACAAACACCGTAAGCACCTTTGAAATTGGCCAATTTTATATTTAGAATTTGAAAATATAATGGAAAAATTAGGGTTGCAAAATAATACAATAAACTTACCGCATGACAAATCACGCGTGGGAATGTATAATTTGAAGAAAATTGTGCGGAAAATAAAGAGAGGGAGACATCATGAAAGAATCGTATCTGCTCACACGAAGAAAATAAAGGAAAAATAGGAGAGAGGAAATGGAGACAGTGGCGGAACCAGGGGGTGGTGAGGGGGTGCTGGCGCCACCCCTAGGTTCCGACAGGCCAAAAATTAGTGCTAAGGGCCAC
>JAULKK010300193.1:0-12629 GCA_032355705.1 Rubia peregrina
TAAATTTGGTCTAGCTTAGTCAAAATGACTTCAATATCCCCGGTTGACAGAAAGCAAACAATTTCTATTATATGGTGTTTGAGATAAAATATAAATAATAATAATCATGTTATATTTTAAATATTTTAATATATATTTCATTTATATTTCATTTATTAATTTAAAATGAAAGTAGTTGCGCCGCCCGATACGCTACCACTATAAGGATGTCAAATGCCCATAACATGGTTCTAATTGTTTTTAGAGACAAACCGCATATCAATGTTCACTGCCCTAAAAGGCCCAGTGCTTTTTGGTACCGTTTGCTTCTTTTTGGAGAAGTATAATTTGCAGGTTTTCTATTCTACTTTTGCTTGTGACCTGTACAACAACATGCTCATGATTCAAGCTTATGAAGTTCACCTGATCTATTCATGCTAAAAATCATGCTTTAATTCATTTTGATGTTTCAAATGTGTTGGATTTTATAATTTGGATACTTTTGTGGTTTGGATTTAAATAGGCCTAAATTAACGTAAGAAAAATAACTTTTTTTGTAAGAAAAAAGTGGGGAAATATTAGAATCTACATAGATAATATTTATATTTCCAATAATGAAATAAATACATAAACCATTATAATTCATGTATATATTAGATAGCATTAAGTGCTCGAAACAGAGGATAAGACGCTCACGCACTTCACTCCTCCCGCCCGTCTACTATCGCAACTTTTGATGCCCTAATGAACACTAGACGACATCACAAGGCCCTTCTCAGAAACTGACTATGCCTCAACCTCTTAGCAGCTTCATGAATGACTAAGGAATGGGTCATTTGGTCCATACCCAAGCCCATTATATGCATTGTACCACTTGAATTACCGATATTTCATCAAACATTGTGTCAATCGAGTTGCAGTCGACACATGTTTGACGTCATATAATCATATGAAATGGGCCTATTGGACCAATTTTGACGAGTGAAAAGACTTAAAATACTAACAACCTACATGTCGCATGCACCGACTAACATCGCAACACTAGCGGAGAATGACTTTATGCGTCATACTTATAAAAAAACCAAAAACCATTCAAATGGAATTTATTTCCAAAAACAAATGGTGCTCTCTATCTTCAAAGACTAAAGTTTCATCACCCTTATTCTTTTTTCCTCCCTTAAATTTAGTAACAAAAACACCCAAATCCACCTCCTTCATATGATCCCTGGCGCAGCCATCCCAATTGTCTCTGGGATGGATCGTGCCAACCAATGCGGACCATCGGCTGGGACTTTCGTGTTTGCTTTCTACTGCTTGCGCCCGAGTGGCTCAGGCAGTCGACTGGAAGCACTTCTTGATCAGTTAAACAGTGCGGGTTGCGTGAATTCTTGTGAGCCATTGGCTAAGAGTCATTTTCAGAGCAAATGGTGGCGCGGTTATGTCGATCTTAGCACCCTGTAGGCTGGTCTTTGAATATTGGAATTGAAACGACACAGGCTGTGTGAAAGGGCACAGTTTGTGTCCTTACTTAGCCTCACAAAGGTTTGGGCAGCATGGGCCATGTTGCACCAAATGGATTGTGCTAAGGGGCTGTGCCATGGCCGTGCTAGTTGGCACGGCCTGTGCTAAAGGCCTCTGGCACAACCGTAATAGCTAATGCTTACCGGTTGGTGCTGGCTGCCGGTTAGTGCTGTCGTGCCATCTTAAGAATGTTGAACTTCAACTCCCTTTTTTCTAGCTCAATTCCATCTACTGCCACATGTTGATTTGTGACCTTATGTTTACTACCATCCTTGCAAATGACCTTCAAGTATTACTATCAGCCTTACGGATAGCCTTCTACCAATTACGTCAAAGTACTCATGGACAACCTACTAGTAAGCTTAGAAAAGAATATCTAGGTGCTCGTGAGGACAAAGTGTCCATTAAATCAAATTAAGTATATAAACTCGGGATTTAGATAAGAAAACCAACAACGGTTATCTAAACCCTTTGTAATGTAAATCTAACTAAAACTAGCAATCAACCAAACAAAATACAATAACAAACATGTCAAATTCATTGGTTAATTCATGCATAAAGGTACAAATCAGTCACTGACATTACAAGAAACATCCTGCCAATTTCATAAATCCGAACATCATTTTATAACCATCAAACAAAATTGCATGAGCGCAATACCCAAATATATTAAAATCACTATAACTATATAATCATCTAAGTCTACTAATGAAGGCTAAGTAATGTGCCTTATTCCAAGCTTGTAACTTCTTCAACCTTCCACCACTAAAGTCTTGCTTTAACTTCATAACTTATTTAACTTCTATAACCTCTAACTAGCACTAAGTAGTAGTAATAACAATTATCACTACCTATGCAACAATGGTTAACTAAAAAATTTACCCCTTTAACCTTATTTCATGGAACATGTTGGTATGCCCTGAATACATATTAGCCGCTTTGATAAGTTGGTACGGGGATATCGCTGAATTTCCTCTGTTTGGGCTATTATTGGCATTCTGTCTTCTATTTTGGTTTGGGCCTAGGCCCAAAGCCATTAGGGTTTAAGGTGGAGAGGGCTATATATAGTGTGCATCATCCTTTTATTGTAGCTCTAAGATATAGGATTGGTAGAGAGTAGGAAATCTGTAATTCTGGCCTTTCTCTATAGTGGAATTCGATCTTGGTTGGTCGTGGATATAGCCAATTGGTGAACCACGTAAATTCTCGGTATTTTATTTTCTTGTTCTTTCTTGGATATTCCGCAAAACAGAATCACTTCAACCATATCGAGCTTAAGTGTCATTTCGATGAACTTGAATTACCCGAGTGACATGGTCAGGTTGCCGGCCAACAATTTGTTTGTACCAACATGACTAACTTCCACGAAACCATTTACTCACGAATGAAATGAAAACGAATGTCAATGTGCTTACTTCATTCCTGATGCACTGGATTATTGCTCAAATCAATTACGAACTTATTGGCCATGATCATCTCCACCGCCCTTGGATTGTAGTTGGTGAGCTCAACCAACAACCAACTCAGCCATACTCCTTTCCACATCTCTGCCGCTGCTAGAATGTACTCTGTTTCACAAAATGAGAGTGTAAATACCATCTGCTTCTAGGAAAACTATGTAATAAGGCTAGAGCCAAGGAAGAAGGATATCCTTGTTGTACTCCTAAAATCATCTGAGTCACCAGTAAGGTCACTATCACTGAACCCGACTAGATCAAGCTCCAACTTGTCCGTCTTCTTGTAGCAGCATCCAAGGCCAATATTTCCCTTCACGTAGCATAGGATCTTCTTCACCACTACCCAGTGCGGTGCCTTACGTTCCTCCATTAACCTTCTAACTATCCCAACAGCATAGCCAATATATGGCCTTGTGTTGTATGGATATCTTTGACTTCCCACCACACCGTGTACCATATTGTGTCTATAACATATCTCGTGCCTTTATTAGTTAGCTTTAGCAAGTTTATCATGGGTGTGGCACATGGATTACAACTTTATATGCCACACAATTCAAGAATTTTGAACTCATAAGCAATTAATAAAAAGTGATCTCCTTATAGCCTTGTTTGACTTCTATCCCCAGATAGTAACTCAAGAGACTTAAGACACGCATGCAATTTTTTTTTGCATATCTCAATTGAAGAAGGCTAGTTCATTGTGTCTTTCACACGTGATGATCAAATCATACATTTAAACTCCAAACAGTGGACTATTTATGGTATTTGTCTTCTGGGACAGTGCGTGCTCCGATGTGCAGCGATGGAAACCTAAGGAGAGCAATATTGTGTCCACCTTGGCATTCCAAGCTTGCGGCACCTGGCATAACCCATACAAGTCCTTATGCAATATGAGCACCTTGTGCTCATTTTTTGGATCAACGTAACCTGGTGGTTGGTGCACATAGACCTTCTCAATGAGATCTTCATTCAAAAATGCTGATTTTACATCCATGTGGTGCACCTCCTAGCCCCGTTGCTGGACCAGAGCCTGTATCAAGCGTACCATTTCCATCCTTACAATGATCGCAAACACTTGACCAAATTCTACTCCTTGGCGATGCTCGTAGCCCTTTGCTTCAAGACCCACATTGTCATATGGGTCCTTCTTCACCTTGAATACCCACTTGATCCCTATAGTTATATGCCTGACCGGGAAAGAATCTAACTCACACGTCTTATTTCTTATGGGCCTAATCTCATCATCGATGGCTTGTCTCCAAAATGCTTCACCTAGGGCCTTTTCTACACTGATGGTTCCTCTGATGTTAAGAAACAAAGACTAGTCATTTCAACCTCCTCAGTTGTGTCATAAATGTCTGCCACCTTGCGGTACTAGGTAAAACTATCATCTGTATCTAGTGCATCATCTCATGTTGGTGTGGTTTTCCAACCTCCCTAGAAGAGATAGGCCTCGGTGTCTGGTACAAACCTAGGTAAAGTGTCTGCAGTTGCACCTCGGAGCTTGCGTCACCCAACACATCAAGCTCCGGTAAGTACTACACCGTGAATATGTCATCCACAGTTGGTATTGCATCATACACCCATGACTTCCACTCCCGCTTCTTGTGTTTCTCGTACAAAATATCTCAGCTTACATAGAGCTTCTTTTTTGGTAGCTCATATACACGGTAGGCCTTAGCTCCATCTTCATAACCTAAGAACACCATTGGTGCAGAGCAATCAGCTAGCTTGTTCACTTAGGGGACAACTTTCTTAAAGTGCGCCACACACCCTAAAGTTCTAAAATGACCAACATTTCTCTTGCGTCCATACCACGCCTTATAAGGCATCTGTGCATCCAAGATCTATTTTGGTGCCCAGTTCAAGATGTAGAAAGTGTTCTTGACTGCCTCACCCTAGAAACTAGATGGCATGCTCATGCTTTTGTGCAAGCAGCATGCCATCTCCACCACTGTTTGGTTACGTCGTTCAACCACGCCATTATTTTAGGGAGAGTATGGTATCGTGATGAATTTTTTATACCTTGCTTGCTACAATATTGCTAGAAATCAATGGAATCAAACTTACCACCCTGATCAGATCGGAACGACTTGAGCTTACCTCTATGTTCAATCTCAGCTCGTGCCTTGAACTTCTTGAAAGAACTAAGAGTCCCATCCTTTATTTTGAGCCTATCTAGCCATATGTAGTGACTATAGTAATCGACTATCAACAAGAAGTAAATACCCCCCCTCTCAAGGTATGGTCCGCGTGATAAAACCACAAAAATCTATGTGTACCAACTCCAAACATTGAGCAATTCGATATGATGAGGCATGTGGGAATGAAACCCGATATTTTTTTCCAATGGAGAACCCATCACAGAACTGCTCAACATGGTTAAGTAATGGGATCCATTAGGCCATGCCTCATTCCGCCAATTTACGCAAGGAACGAAAGTTAAGGTGCCTGTAGTGTGCATGCCATAGCCACCCTACATCGTCTGCCTTAGAGAGAAAATACACGGGATCAGTCACATCCACTGTCAAGATGTAGAGCCTGTTCTTGCTTCATGTCACCCGTGCCAACAAGCCCCAGTCATAATCAAACAAGCACAACTCCCCCATTTTTAATCATAGTCTTGTAACCATTTTTGTCAAGTTAGCCAACACTGACAATGTTGTTGTTAAACTTGGGAATGATATATACATATGTGAGCACCTTGTGCTCCTTGTTTTTGTAAAAGAGCATTACAGCACCTCGGCCATAAATATCCGCCATTGATCTATCACCTAGCCTGACCTTGCCTTTCATAGTCTCATCAAGTGATGTGAATAATGCCTTGGTTATCGTCATATGGTTACATGCCCCATTGTCAAGGTACCACACCTCTTTGCCTGAATAGACTGGAAACACATGTTCCTCATTAAGGAATACATACTCACGTGCCTCTTTGATAGGACCAACACTCACCAGGGTTGGTCTTGTTGAGACACACCAACATATAGAGTCTCATCAACGTGGCTTCCTTGCGCCTGACTAGTGATTTTAGGGGGTTGCATCTCAACCACGGATGCCATTACATAGGCTTACTAATTATCCTCGATAATGGTTAGGTTCACCTCGTCCTATTTTCCTTGATTTTTATGGCGACACTAAAAATGGCCATAAATACCACAATTGTGACATTTCCCCCTTACTTGGACCTTTTTCTCGA
The DNA here is from genome assembly GCA_032355705.1 of Rubia peregrina. NCBI lineage: Eukaryota > Viridiplantae > Streptophyta > Magnoliopsida > Gentianales > Rubiaceae > Rubia > Rubia peregrina. The sequence continues at coordinate 6,157 of JAULKK010300193.1, forward strand.
GTGCCTATAGTGCCTCCCTTCTTGTTCCATGAGTCTCCATGACTTTTAGACGTGTCACAACCCTGGCCCTTTCAACCAGCCTTAGAGGTTTCACCTTTCTCCTTGTGGCTTTAGCGCATTTGACACTCCTCCTTTGTGAGGAGCAATTTAGCACCACCCATATCACTTGGATAACTGAGTCCAAAACCATTCTCTAACAAATGTAGTCGTCCAGTCAGTTCATCAACATAGAGTGTGTTTAGATCAAGTAAAGTCTCAATTGAAATTGCCACTGGCGTGTAGCGTTGTGGCACAGTGCACAATAACTTCTTAAAAACCTTCTCCTCCTCCAAAGTGTCACCAAGAATGTGAAGATTATTGACAAGGCCCATGATTCTCATGGAAAAATCATCAACATTCTCACCATCCTTGAAAGTAATGGTTTTGAACTCTGTGCGTAGCTTTTGTGCACTTTCTTTGTAGACACAGTCGAAGCCCATTCGTTGCGTCTTCTCCGTGTTCCAAGACTCTTTGGTCGTATCCTTCACAGCCAACGTGGAAAATATCTCCAATGGAACTACTCCAGGATTGAAGAGAGTGCCTGCCTATCTTCAAGGTAATCAGCACCCCCTCCTCGATTGCTCACCACAAACCTTGTGCTTGCATATTCACCCTCATCACTAGGGTCCAATTAGAATAGTTTGTGAGAGTTAGGATAGTGTACACCATTGCTCTTCCACTCTCTCTCAACACCTGTTGCAGCACTACTTCACTATCTCTTAGCCACCTAGTTGCACTACGCCCCCTCTGTCTTGGTGGAGGGTGTGAACCCTCTCGTGCATGTGATCCATTATTTACATTGATCAACCTTGCTCTGATAACAAATATTGAAACAATGATAGAAAAATTGAATAAATGAAGACAAAGTTTTGGTTATGAAAAGATACATATTTTCTCATTTTTCATTCTCGTATTTATAGCTTGCAAAGTGCCTTAAAATTTCTTCCTAAACTAATGAAAAGCAAAACTATAAGCTTCTAAACTCCATAACTGATGTGTACATAGATGCGTCAGTTTCCTGATGCATTTAGTACATCTTTTTGTATCTTTTGCATGGTTGATATCTAGATTTAAGTTGGTTTATATTACAAGGGGTTTAGATATCCATTTTTGGTTATCTAGTTTAAATACCTTGTTCTGTAGATTATTTAGACCTAATGGATTCTATGTCCTTACGAGCATCTAGGTCTTATTTTGGGAGCTTCATTGTAGATCGTTTGTAAGAACTTAAGAATAGACTTAGTGAAGGCCATTCGCAAGAATGGTAGAAGATATTGAGGGCCATTCGCAAGGATGGTAGTAGAACAAAGGCCACACACTTAATCGTGGTAGTAGATGGGAGGTGTAGAAGAGAATAATTTGAATTCTTGAAGATTTAGAGAACTGGCACATCTCATGCCCCTTTGCATGGTTTGTGCCAACCAAGAAGGTTGTGCGGCTAAGTACAGTTATGGGCTCTATCCTTTTGCATAGCTTGTGTGCATTAAAAGTCATTATTACAAGTTCCCATATATGACCCAAAGTCATCTACGCGGCCACACCATCTGAAGATAAAGATCCCAACTCCAATCCAAGGCCCACAACCATCTGCATGGGCTGTGCTGCTCAGACAACCAAAATGCCCCCAGTCGGAGGCCTGCAAGGAACTACACGGGCCGCGTGCTTAGTTGACCAAGAAATGGTCTCCACTTGGTGACCCATGCGGTGCCCATGCAAATGTAACTAGTAAGGTTTCCACTTATTTTAGGCTTCTCTAATTCCCATTTTCCACCTACTATTTAAGGAGTTCTATTCTACTAGGGTTTAAGAATTGTAAGTAGTTATAATTTCTATTCTCCTAGTTATAAGTGTAGGTAGAGAGAGAAAAGGACTAACCTCTTCTATTATTATTTCCTACTTATGCCTATGGAATTGAATCCAATGCTTAAATTTGGTTCAATGTCTATAGACTAGTGTAATTACTTGGGGATTTAATTTTTATTCACGACTAGGTAGTGATCTGGTGAGATTCTAGGTCACCCCATATTTTTATGTTTATAACTATCATGTCTGATTTTAGTTTTACCTTCTTGTATGATGCATGTTAATTATATTCTATGATGCACCATTTTCGTAGGTGACATGGATCGTGCTAGGCTTGTTTTCCCCTTGGGAGTGTCCAGTTAAAATATTGTGGGTTCGTGAGTCCTCGACTATGTGAATGTATGCATATAGGACCGTGAGAACCATTTCGATTAGCATACACCTAACTTCGGCTGGATGGATTGTGCCTTGATAGATAATTCATGATAGTTTGTAGCAATTAGGGATGCAGTTTAGTGACCATTGTCGTTTCAACTCCAGATTCATCATGATACGCCAATTCCTTTGCATCTATGGCCTAGAGAGAAGCGTATATAGTGGAGTACTTGGGATGTAATTCCTTTATGCGGAAAGAGGTGCACATCCCTGATTCCTTTGATCACCGACGCACTTTCCATAATTATGGAGGCAATGTTGATAAGATTAAATTTTACTTAGGTACCTTTGTGTGATAGACATTGGGAAGTATCGACTATCAGCCACACTATAAGACATAGACATTGAGATAGGTTTATATGTCTTATATGCGATATAATCTAGGATCGAAGTCATCTCTGGTCATGTTACAAAATATCCCCAAGGCTAGCTTAATACAGTTTGTTCTCTTGATTTGCATGCTTAGTAGTTTTAAGACAACCCTCCCCCTCCCCCAGCCCAAAAAAAACCCTATGTTCTTGACACTAGCTATTCCCAACACACAATCAGAGTGATCCATGTGAGTCTTGTATAGTTAAAATTTGAATTCTAGCATCTTTTTGGATGACTTCGGGATTGCCACTAGCTACTCTTTAATTGTTGGATTTGAGTGTGCTAGCAACATATAAATATCTATCTTTGTAAACCATCATGCAGATTAATTTATCCCTCTTTAAAAAGGTGGTTAGTTAATGACCCTGCGGGTGCCTATCAAATTTTGGCATCGTTTCCAAGGATGCTCATTTAAAAATTTGATTGTTAAGTTGCATGAATATTTGGTAGTAGTAGTTAGCTTTTTTCTTTTTACAGATTTAGTTAGTTGTTGTGTTGAGCTTCTTTATAATTTTTCCGGTTACTCCTAATTTGGTTTTCTAGTGTTCTCTTTTGGACTAGTAGTTTCATGCTTCTTGTTTATGGTACATACATGTGCCACGAACTTAGGATCTCTACACTGTCTTCCAGAAAATGTAGGTGGTTAAAGAAGGAGGAGAAGGAGAACTAGAGAAGAGGTTCCGTAGGAGCCAACTATTTTTCAAGAGGAAAGAAGAGTTGAGATAGTGGAAGATTAAAGAACGCTTAATGTCCAAATTTGGAGAATCTACCCCATTGCATCATCTTCTCGCCTTTACCGCCTAATGTCACTTGCGAAATGAAGAGCAGGATGATGATACGGTACTTTCCCACTTTAATTTCCATGAGATGGCCGGGGAGGATCCTAACAAATACGATCAGAGTTTCATTTGGTTTGCACCAATATGAAACCACCGGGGCTATTGGAGGATGACTACAATTTGAGGTCATTTCCTTTCTAGTTGAGGGACGCTGCTAAGGATTGGCTCTATTACCTTCCACCTAGATGCATCACCTCCTGGATGGATATGAAGCACAAATTTCTTGAGAAATACTTCCCACAATCAAAGTACGCGGGTTTGAAGAAGCAACTGTCCAATATTTTGCAACTTCCGAACAAGTCCTTGCACTATAAGAAAAATGACCTTTTACTTCACCCATTTTACCTCAATTTTTTTGTTAAAGGCAAATAACCGAGGTAAAGATTTATGTTACCTCGTTTCCTTTTTTTAGAAGTAAATAATATTTTTACCTCGATTAAACAAAATTGAGGTAAAAGTACAACTCTTACCTCAATTTTAAAAAAAATCAAGGTAAATAGTCTGGAATGACCGACGTTGCATGCATTTTCCAATCACCGACGTCGATTGTTTTTATGACCGAAGTCACACGTCACTCTCGCATACATAAACCACCAATGTCGCACGTATATCTAACTTACCAACGTCGCACATCCCTCTTGTGGGGATGAAATGACTGACGTCGCATACTTTTTTTTCTTACCGATGTCGATTATTATTGTGACCGACATCGCACATCATTCTCGCATATATGAATAATTTGCATGCATTTCTCGCTTGCCGACATTTAATATTTTTGTGACCAACATTGCACGTCCCTCTCACAGACATGAAATAACCAATGTTGCACACATTTCTCGCTTACCGACATCACATATTACTGTGACCGACGTCGCAGTCCCTCATATAGACGTGATATGACCGATGTCGCACACATTTCTCATTTATCGACATTATCTATTTTGTGACTGACGTCGCACATAACTCTGGAAGACATGGTACTTATAAGTATATGAATAATTAGATAACACTATAGCGATGCACGATTTAAAATAATTGAATATATATATATATATATCTTAATAATGTATTATTATTTTTTCAAACTAAATTTTAATTTTACCACTCAGACATCGCTTTAAAGCAGATCGGTTAATTTTTCTATGCTAAAATTAATGTCGTCCATGTATAACTATATTGTATATATTTCATTTGGTGACTACCCAATTCTAACATAGATTTTGTTTCCTGTGTATTGGTTGTAATAGGACAAAGAGAGTTATCGATAGACTTTCAACATGTAGATAGATGGACTTGTCATTTCACCAGTCACCCTGATAGTGTTAATGTCGTACAACGCATACAGTGAAGGTTTAATAAAATTAATGTTTCAATTTCATATCAGCCTATGTATTTTAATATATTGTAACAAGTATTTGTAATATATGTTATAGTTTTGTGGGTTTTAACATGTCGTTCTTTCCCACATTAGTTGAACAACAATTGATTGTTGTATGATGTTTAACCATTTCATGAGTTATCGAATATTAAATAACATGTCACGACTGTCAACGAATGATTTTTTGTGTCATCAAATATTAAATATTGTATGAGAAACGATGTCTCCATGATTAATCTGCGGCGTGGCAAAAATTGATGGAGAGATGACACATTACCGACGTCGCATAAATCGGCATCCTTTTTTCGGTGACATCGGTCATTCAAAATGACGTCGTATTGTTCAGTGTTCCACGTCACCATACACACTCCAGTTTCTACAACGTCGCTCTTTTTTAGACCGAAGTCAACTGGACGAAATCACTCCACTCCCACAACTCAACAAAAAATGCACAAATGACATCAAAATAAAATTCATCAAAATTAGAAGGTTGAGAGTATACCTGATATGATCCAGAGGCTAACTCCATAAATGAAGCCATGTCACAGCTACATCAAAGTTTCAAGGGTTAAGTTAGAGATCATCTAAGTAACATGACTGGTCTGATAACAAGAGCCATGAAGAAACTTAGAGATGAAGCGTTGAATGCTTTGATTGTTCAAGTACATGAAGAGGATCCATAGAATATAAAATACTACTAGAAGAATTGGACCAAGATTTTGAAATTAGGGTTTCATTAGGGTTCCTAATTTGATTTTGGTATTAGGGTTTCCTATTTAAGGTTTTCGAGATTAGGGTTCAGAAAAACAATATAGTATTTTTCCCATTGAGTTTTTTTATTGAGGTAGTGTGATTATATTCATATTTAATCTCAAAAAAATATTGTAATAGATTTTATTTGAATTAGATAAGAGTAATTTTTTAGTTTCTACTTCCAGAAGATATGAAGAACTCTGCCAAGCAGCAGTGTGAATCTAAGCTAAATTTAGTCTTCTAAAGTTGTTTTCCAACCAAAATCTTGCCTTACAAATAGGGGTTTTATTTTCAAATTTTACATACACTTTTATCTATCATATATTTCAGAATTTGAGTTATTACTCTTTTCTTACGAACATCCATACACTACAAGAGACAACGCCTTTTACGTTGGTTCCGGAGGGGGTTTTACATCGGTAAAAGTTATATAAACCGAGGTAAAATTTATTTTTTACCTTGATTTTTTGGGGGGAAACCGAGGTAAATAGCAGTAGCCGACATGAATACCAATGATTGTGTGACGTCGGTTCATATGTGCAGGTGGCCGACCAGCCAAGAAGATTGAGACATCGACGTGAACAATGTCACAAATTTTCCGGTGCAATGTCGTTCATACAGGTATACAAAGTCTCTCCACTATGTAACGTCGCAGATTGTGACTTATGACTGCATTTTCAAATTGCGGTATATATTATGGTTTACTCAGGGTTTTTTTTAGCAAAAATTTTTGGGGTAGTTATGAATATGACGATCCCATGGCCGACCATTAGGGATGATCATGGGTCGGGTCTAATAAGACCCAGACCCGACCCTAAGAAAATTTACTTAGACCCAAAACCGACCCGGACCTG
>JAULKK010300204.1:0-12626 GCA_032355705.1 Rubia peregrina
ATTTGATTTTTGGTATTTTAGTTAGATATGGTTTTAGCTTCTTAAAGCTGCTATAAAATTTGATTCAGTTTCTACTTGTGATTAGGGTTTGTTTGAAGAGCTCGAAATCTCCACTATTTAAAGGGTTATGGCCGATGGCCATCCATACACATTATACAGACATTTATTCAGAATTTTGAGACATTCTCATTATCTTCATTGTTGCTTATACCTGCGGGCTATTTAAGTATTCAATACATCCTTTATATTCGTACCCTGCGGGCTAGATGTTTATAGAGAAACCTTTTAAGTGTACCATGTGGGCTAGACGCTTAGAAGTCAAGTTGAGTGTACCCTACGGGCTAGACGCTACTTCTCTTGCTATTGAAGGGGTTGGGCAAGATTTCCTCTTCAGTTAAAGATACAATATTCCGCAAACCAGAGTCTTCGCAAGGAGATTCATATCATTCACAAGCTTACATGACTTACCTGTTAGGGTTAAAACCCTTAGAATTTGATTCGGCCTTGTAACCGTTCTACTTCATAGTGTTTAGGTCAAACCCTTCCTTGTGGCCGTTCACATGCCCCTTAGGTTTTGCAAAATTTTCCCCCTTGTGGCCGATCGCCTTCATTCCCTCCATAGGTTTTGATTTGGCCTCATCTCCTTGCTCAGTCGCACACTCTTCTTTGTCATAATTGACAGTATCTGTGTTGAAATCACTTGCTCCTTGTGGGATAGTAATTTCAATATCTTCTCTATTATCAACGATGACTTCTTCATTTACCTGTTCTTCCTCGGTGTCATACCGTGCAGGCATATCATCATCTTCCTCCTCGGTGTCATACCGTACAGGCATATCATCATCTTCTTCCTCCTCCATTGTTGTCAGAATTTGTTCATGGGAACAGTTATCGCGATCATGTCCTGTATCTTGGTTAGAAGACTGATTGAATGATTCATCCCTTGTTCAAAAGGTTTATACAACGGATTTGAATGTTCATCAAATCTAGGAATATCATACTTCAAACCTTTGATGTCACAAGAAGATTCAACTTGTCTTATCGAACGAGATGGTGTAGGAGTTTCCCACTCCTCTACCGTCCTAGACATTCTCTGAAGTTCACTTATCATGAAATTCATTGTGGTAAAACATTTACCGGCCTCAATTGGTTCATTTGGGTTGAACCTATGGAGCTCACATGTGTCATCACGTGGCTACTCTGCACGCATACTATTGTTGGACGTGTTAGTCAATGATAAATTGTTGGGATCGCCAATAAAAGGATAGATGAACGGATCGTCCTCCATCTTCGCTAAACTGCTAAGAGAATAAATGGTTAGTCATAAAAGTTTTCCATCTTCACCTTTGTTTAGTAAGGTCACTCACAAAGTTTATAACACTCGGAACTCAAAAGGCGAAGGCTAATTAAGGGCAAATCGATCAAATAACCGCAATTCAGCAAAATCTGGAACAAAGGTACTGCAGAACTTATTTCAAAATTTAAAATATATAAACTCAAAATTAAGCTCTACGATCTGGAATTCTAAATTCTACAAAGAATAATGAACAAAACTCACTTTGAATGGATCCACTCGGAGCTACAACGAAGAAGGAGATCAAAGTAATAAAGTTCGATATCAGTTGGTATCAGAGCTAGTGTGAAAATATCTGGGACCTTCATATCAGTTGGTATCAGAGAACGCGAAAGATCCCGGTGACATCAAATCGGGATTTTCAGTTTCTGTTGCATTTATTTTCAAAATTTGATCAAAAAATTTGAGTTTTTTTTGTCTAACTATTTTGTTTGATCTTTCTTAGCAGGAAGGTTGAGTCTTGATCGAAGGACGTCGAGGGGTCCGAGAGTTAGAATACTTCGGTATTACTATCTGCCTTCACCTTCATCAATCGAGTCAGGAGGACGTTGAAGGGTCTGAGCGTTAACAAGTATTATCCGCTTCACCTCTCAGTCAGTTTCGTAGATCTAGGTAGCTTAAAAAATTTATTTGCTTGCAATATTTTTCGTCTACTCTTCTGAAAATTGTTGCTTGCTTATAATCCTATTTGTTTTTCTTTTCATTCTTTGATTCCGTGATCTTGAATCATTCTTTGATTCTTGTCACACGTATAAAAAAGAGTCTTTTGTGTCTTTCCATATATAGTATCATATTCTTGATCCTTACGATCTTGAATACCTCGAAGTTCACTTGAATAGAGAGGAAGTTTTCACCGTTTCTTTTTCCAAGTTTGTATAGGCTTAAAAATTGTTCCAAAACTTTTCGAAAAATAAAAACAAAGGGTTCAGAATCCGTGTAGATCAGATCGGAAAAAGAGGGTTTGAAAAATTCGGATTTGGGGCTGATTTGTAATTTTCAGAAAGTTGGGGCTGTTTTGCAAATTCTGAAAAGTTTGAAAATTTGCACGGCAGAAAATTTGGAAATTCAGAATCTGAATTTTTGTAGTTTAATTCTGGTAGATTGTCGAGATTTATAGGGAAAAAAGGAAAGAAAAGAGAAAAGAAAAAGGAAAGATCTGATTCAAAGAAGGAAAAGGAAAGAGTAAATCCTCGTGAGCAAATGAGAAGTTGATTTCTTTATATATAAGGCTTGGGTTGCAGAAAGAATTCATCTTGATTAGTAGGTTTTCATATTCTTTAGATTTCTTGAAAAAATTGGGGTTAAACTTATTAATCCTAGTTGATTTTAGAAATTCGTTTTCTTATGGTAACTTTTTTAAGCCTATATCAAGCTTTCTTGTTTTGATCATAACTTCTTCGATATAGCTCTTATTTGAGCCATTCAAATTGCGTTGTCTTCCTTATTATTTTTAGAATTTGGAAATATAAATCCTAGAGCTGATCGCATATTTTACATATTTTTAATTTTCGATTCAAAGTGCAGCAGTACCCTGTTTCCAGATTTGCTTGTTTAGCGGTGATTTTGCTAAATTGCCCACGAGTTGACCTTAGCCTTGTGAGTTGTGAGCGATATACACTCGGTGAGTGATCCGACCAACCAAAGGGTGGGGGGAACATTTATTTCTAATTGTTTGTTCATTCTTAGCAGATTAGTAACAATGGCGGACGATGATCCAAACATCGATCCGAGGATTCCTTTAAATAATATAACCCGCCGAGCTAGGCATCTGGAACCAATACAAGACGAGGTCCTGGTTGGTGGGGAGAGAAATTCGGTTCACCTTGCCGACACAATGACCGCATTATCGGTGAACTACAGAAATTAGGCCGTACCATCGCGACAGGGGCGTAGACTACACCTCAAACATCGGCCAAAGAAGCGGAAGAACCCGAGCCAACATAGAGGTCTAGAGATTATGGTAGTTCCGATGAAGAGCCCCATTATTCGGATAGAAGTTCGCATTGGGGATCCTCCAGACGACATCGCCATCGCCATCACCATAAACATAAACATTCTTCCCGAAGACGTAGATCCCAAATCTTCTCCAAGATTTCTCTTGTTTTCTTCTTCCGGAGCTCTCGCTGTTTCCAGAGAACATTACTTTCCATAGAATTTCAGCTAGTCCATTCTGGCCACTTCAACCAGCAAGTCCCCTTTTCCCCTTTGTTTAGCCTTCTTCTTTTACATTTCCCAATGTCTCAAAAAACTTCAAGGGGAAGGGGGGAAAGGGAAATTCCGACCTATTTTCTAGCCATTTCTTCTTCCAACGCAGTTGAGAACTCCTGCCTCGAAAGTTTTGACTTTGTTTCCTCATTGGCCGCCGGTTGCAATTCATCCGATATGGGGGATAAAGATCCCTTAGAAAGTTGTTCGGCGCCAGCCAAAGGGTTACTGCCGGAAGTGGGTCACATCGAGGGAGAGGTTCTGAGGGTGGTAGTTATTCAGAAGGACAAGAAGGGTCGATATTTTATTATTGAAGAAATTTTAACCCCATAATTGAGGGTCCCCAGACGATCCGAGTAGAAATTTCTAGCCTTCTGTCTATCCTCCCATCCGCAGTTAGGGTTCCCGCATATTTGAAGTTGGTGGTTCTTCAAGACGACGAAACACCAAAGAACCTTAGACCCAGGAGCTGCATTGTTTACGAGCGCCATTTTAGGTTCGGGCTTCGCTTTTCCTTCCCCATATCCTCTCTCGGCTACTCGAGGAACACCAAGTCAATTTAGTCCAACTCCATTCGAACATCATACATTATATTATGGCGTTCATGACCCAATGCCACAACTTAGATATAACCCCTACCTAGGTCCCTTTACTACATGTCCCGAAGTAAAAACGTAGTGCATAATGATACAAAAATTAAGAGCATCCTTACCCTTAGCAATAGATCCTCAAACCACCCATTCAAATTTCTTCCAATTTTGAGACTAGCACAAATATCTCATATTTACTTTTGAGTGCGAGGTTGAGTGCTACTATGTCATGGGGTGGAATTTGAAGTCAAAATTTAAGAATGCTGCCAACTATTCCATTCTGGAGGGGATGATCACAGATAGGGATAAGTTGTTTGGAGAATACCTATATGTCATTTCCATCAATGGGAATAATATTTCTGGTTGCACCTGGCCATCGGAGGTGTAAAAAAAGTGGTTCTACAGTCAAGACCCTGTTTTGATTAATCCTCCTCTGCCGTGTGACTCTTCGAAGGTCCCCTCCCCCGAGAAGAAAAAGAGGAAGAAGAAAGAGGGTGAGAGTATCAAGCCCAAAAAGTGAAAGAGGAACCCCCTTAGACTTCCAAGGAAGGGGCACCTAAAAGCCGAAAAAAGCAAAATGTGCTTGTTTGTCGAAGCCCTTAAAGCTTATTTTGGAGGCGGAGCCCATAGTGATCGAAGACCAAGGGGATACTGAGGTTTTGGAGTCCTCTTCTAAGGGTTCCCTTCAACTGCACAATGGTGTTTAGGGAACCTTAGTTTTTTAAAATTTATTTTACTATCACCTCTTCTTTTTTCAGTGGGTTTCTGCTAATAATTTGCTGGCGAGGGGAGGAGGAGGAGCTCATCTATGAAGAACAAATATCAATTACCCCTGTTCTTCACTCTTCGTCGAAGACCCAAGATATTTTGGCCAGAGATAAGAGAGACCGGGAGGGTCCATCATCTCGCAATCCCTCCCCTTGAAGGAAGAAAATTATGATGGGGCTTTTGTCAAGGCCCTTTCTCACTCCGACACCAAGCTTAGCCTGGGGGAGGATAGCCTCATTCCTTTGGGTTCAGTTGACCCCTCCATCATCGAGTTCCCAAGGGTAGCTTCCACTGTGGATTTCATCGATTCCATAAAACTGAAGTTAGGAAGCTCCAATAGAAGCTCAACAAGGATGCCTCTGACCTTGAAGAGGAACTGAGAGGACTTCGAGGGAAGTTTGTTGTGGAAGAGAAGACTGTGGAATCCCTAACCTGTGAGAACACAAGGCTAGCTAACATTTGCTCCGTTGAGAGACGGGCTTTCTTGCTTGAAGCATACACCAACAAGCTCATGAGGACCCAGGGGTTTCAAGCCTTCCTCTTCTCCCCATCTGAGAGTTACGTAGGGTTTGCAAAAAATTCCATCGCCACTTGTATTGACAAGGACTTGTCTGCCGAGTATGCCACTATGCTGGATGTGTACAAAAATAGCACCTGGTTCTCCTAGCTCGACCATCTCTGGTGGAAATCCATTCAAGATGAGGGAATCAAACTCCCCTTGCTCGAGCATTTGAAGGCCTCTAGCCAGTTTTTCCCCACAGAGGAAATTCATGAGCTCAAGATGGACAAAGACAAGAAGTGGAGTGAGCCAGACCCCCTGACTCATCCGAGGCCCAAGCACAAGCCTTCCACTTCAAGTACCCCCCAGCTGGAGCAGTCGGAGCATAGCGTAGGGAAATTTGTATGAATTTTCTTAAAATTATTCTAGACATCTTTTTGTACCCCCTATGCTTTCTAGCCTATTAATGAAAATTTTCTTTCTTAAAAATATGCTCTTTTTACTTTTTTTTGTAGAGTTTATCTCTGGTTCCTTACCATCCTCTCTATTCTCAAAGGAGGTAATTTTTTAACTTTTTCCTCCAAGTGATGATAAATTAGTATTATGAAATCAAAGAGTGGGCATGGGACCATCGAATAACCATTGGGTGGTACTGGTGTCGATCTCTCCGCCTCGAAGATGAACTCCGGGCTGCTAAGGAGGAGTTAGCATTACGGAGAAGTGGCCTGAATGGGATGCAGAAGGGTTTTCTTGATGATTTAAGTCGTCTAAAGAATGAGAGGGACTTCTTATCCCTTGCAAGAGACGGTAAAGCCGAAAACTACAAGCTCATCCTCAAACGACACAACAAGCTTCTTACCGAGATGACCACCGAAGCAAGGTTTAGTTCGATTCAAGAATTCCCGATTTCAGCTAAGGCATTTAAATCATCTGGAGAAGGGTTTTCTTTCTGCAACTGAGCGCCCGTGGTTCATTACCAACGTGAGTTGCAGAAGCACTTAGAAAATGCTAAGTGTCTACGTGATGTCATCCAAGAGACTTCCTCCGAGCTTGGGGGATGGAAAAAGGTGATCCAAGAGCTTCAAGCTCATGTTGAGAACTTAGAAAAGTCAATTAGCATGACCAAGCAAATGTGCTTAGTTTCTTATAAAGAAAGGGATAGACTCGAAGAAGATGCCAAAGAGCATCTTATCACGTTTAAGGCTTATGAAGACAGCATTCAGGCTTACTTCCTTCTGCTCGGTATAGTGGTGCATACTCTCGTCGATCATTGCAATATATACCTCTAGGAAACCGTGGACATCATGAAACGCAAGGAGTTTGATAAGAACCCTAAGTATGGAGAAGCTTATGATTAAGACGAAGGAGGCAAAGAGCCAGAAGAAGCCCTTCCGAAAATTAAGTCTAAGGGAAAAATAAAAAGCACAACTTTGAGCTCACATGGTTCACATTCTTCTAGACCTTGTACAAGGAGTGGTTATGTGTTTTCTCGTTTGGGTCCGCCAGTGAACCGGGAGGGGGGAGCGTCTTCCATGACCTCAACTCATCCATCTAGCTTTACTCAAGTGGTGCGGGGCTCGAGTTCATAAGCTAATTGGGGACATACAAAATATGTACCAACTCAAAGAGGGATCCCCCCCGGCCAGCATCAGTAGTGGGGCTGCTCCGATCATTATTTAGGAGGACTCCTCTAACAGAATGACCGAGATGGCTGAGGAGGATGAAGAATATAAGGACTGTCCCCTCTCTCGAAGGCCCAGAAAATTGGTAGTGGGACCATCAAGCTCTTCCCATGTTCAAGGGACTGCCGGTCCAGACGCGGAGGCACCGAATCTGATTAATGATATCTTAATGGCCATAGCCCCCATCAAATCCGAGGTTATGAAGGATCCTTACATCCTTTTGGATGAACTATACCTCCCATAGATTTTTAGCGTAGGTAGTAACTACTTGTTTCCTGTATTTTAATGGTGTACTTTTTTTTGAATATGTGCAGGGGACTCGACCCCCTTGTAAGCCATTGTGGCACTTTGTATGATGAAATAAAATGTTTACTATTTTTCCTTGCTAAATGGGTAGTTGTATACTCACGGGGATTAGCCCTTAGCTAGATATCATAAACTTCTTCTCTATTTTCTTTTCAAAGGGACTTGATCCCCATAATGTTTGCCAAGCCTTGGAGGCCTTTCAGCTATTTGCAAGGATTTGATCCTTTGACGCTCATCCCGTAGAGGCCCTTCGAATATTCATAAGGGTTTTATCCCATAGGCTCATGTGCATGTAAAGGGAATTTTGACCCCGAGCACTTAACAAACTATGAAGGATTTTTCGAATATTTACAATTGTTTTTATCCCTGGGACACTTGTGCACGTGAAGGGGATTTTGAACCCAAGCGTTCAATAGGTCGCAGAGGCCTTTCGATTTTTACCAATTTTTTATCCCTAGGGCTCTTATTCGTGTAAAGTGGATTTCAACCTTGAGCGCTTAACAGGCTGCGAAGGCCTTTTCAAATATTTACAATGATTTTATCCTGTTAAGGAGAGTGGGAGGATTCTACCTCCTCAACTCATATTGCGTTCTACCACTTAGTGTAAATTGGAATAATTCAAAGAAAACACACACTTCAATAGATAAGTAATAAAAGCAGGGCAATCCTATCGACTTACAGCAAGTATGTTAGTCGAAGGTATTCCTTAACCTATAGCTATTTTTGGATAAGCTATTCCATGGCCTTACCAAGTGTGCCGAGATTTATAAGAATAGTACCTTCTAAGGTTTTAGACATTCCTATGCGATGAATCAACTCACCTTGGGGTGTTTCCATCACGAAGTTGCCTCCAAGGTATGTTTCAATGATTCGGTAGGGTTCTTCCTAGTTAGCGGCTAGTTTTCCATCTGGTTCCCTTTTGATTTTTTTCATTTCTCATCATTATGAGTTCCCATGGGGAGAAATGGATTTTTCGAACCCTCCGGTCATGATACCTTTTAATCTTTTCCTTCACACTGGCTTCGTGGAGTGATTCTTTTTTTCCCTCAAAAAGGTCTAGGTCCAGCCAAAACTTCTCATCATTAACCTCCCAGTTTTCATTGATAATAATAAACCTTTGGAAGGTATGTAACCTTATCTAGGAAAGAATTACACCCTCTGAGCCGTAGTCTAGACCATACAGGGTTAGCCCGTAGAGGGAGAATTTGTTGGTTGGTACGACCAAAGCACGATGGGTAATTTATTGATCCAATTCCTTCCAGCCTCAGTCCAATGCCATTGATGATGGTGTGATTTACATCTCCACTTGCCCATTGGCTTGGGGGTTGTATACACTGGTAACCTTCTGGCGAATCTTCGTTACACCAGCTTTTGAACGAGTCACTCACGAAATGGGTTTCATTATAAACTATGATGGTTCGAGGGATCTTTAACCGGTAGATGGGTTTTTCCAACAAAAATTTATCACAGCTTTCCCTTTTATGCCGGTTAAGGCTTCATCGTCGAACCTCTTTGTGAAGTAGTCTACGACCACAATCAGTTATTGAAAATGGCATGGAGCTTCAGGGCAAGGGCTGACCAGGTTGATCCCCTATATATCAAATGAACAGGAGCTGGTTATATTCATAATTTCTTCTTGGAGGGCATGTGTGATCGGTGCATCCCCTTGGAACTGATGACATGCTTGGATATGCTTGTTAACATCATCGAACATCTTGTGCCAGTAATATCCTTCCAGGAGGAGTTTCTTAACTATCGACCAAGCCCCCTGGTGGCTTCCGCATGCTCCTTTACGAGTCTCACAGATTATATAGCCAGCTTCATTGGAGGTTATGCATTAAAGGAGTGGCTGCAGATGACCTCATCGAAAGAACACATTCTTGTGGATTACATACATAGGAGCCTTTAACCCCACTTTCCTCGCTTTGATGGCATCTTCTGAGAGGGTATCATCTCAAAGATATCCCATGATTGGCGTTATTCACGAATTTTCTTCTTCCTCCATCATAACCATTGTTTCTTCCTCAAAGTTCTGTTTGCTCAGGGTTTCCATCATAAAGTGGCCCTGGGATTTCAAGTCAAGTCTTATGATTCTAACTTCTTCTAGGCATCGGACTGGTGGTTCTTTTCTCAAGGGATTCAGTTTAGGGTGTAATGGTAAATGTGTTCGAGGAGTGGTTTCGCCACTTTCAAATAGCGCTGTAGGATCCTTTCCCTAGCCTCATATTCCTCCTTGAATTGCTGGACCACGATTTGGGAATCGTTGAAATTTTCCAGGCTTTGAATCATTAAATATTTTTCTAGACAAAACCTTGTAATTAGTGCTTCGTATTTTGATTTATAAGCAAGATGCCCGCTCAGCTTCCCCCCGAGTGTGATGAACCATCGACGTATAGCTGCAACATTTTCTTGGGCTCATTTTCATTATCAGCTTCAATTGGTTCTATGGTTTCCATAATGAAATCTGCTAGAGTTTGGCCCTTGATAGTTATTCTCGGGAAAAATTGGATGTCGTGTTCACCCAATTCGATTGCCCATTTCATCATTCGTTCCGAGGCCTCCGGCTTGAGGAGTACCTGCCTGATCAGGTGGCTGGTTAGTAGGATGATCTTATAGCTTTAGATGTATGGACGAAGCCTTCTTGCTGTATTGACCAGGACCAAAATTACCTTTTCGAGGGCATTGTATCCTGTTTCTGTGCCATGTAATGCCCTTCTTATGAAGTAGATGGGGGTGCTACACTTTTCCCTTTTTCTTTTATAAAACTGAACTAATTGCTAAGGGGGATACCGAGATGTATAAGTACAAATGTTCCCCCTTTTAAGGCTTCATGTGGGTGGGCAAGCTTCGTAAGTGTTCTTTTATGTCTCTGAAAGCTTGGTCGTACTCCTCTGTCCATTCTAAGCACCTAAAAAATGACAGGTATTTTTCAACATCTTTTGAGAGGAATTGACTGAGCACAGACAGTGATCCTGTGAGTCTTTGGATATCCTTGACTTCATGTTTATCAAAGCTTCAAGTTTTTGGGTTCACATCGATCCCCCTTTCTAAGACCTTGAATCCCAGGAAATTTCCTGCTCCCACTCTGATCACGCATTTGGCTAGATTGAGCTTCAAGTTCACATCTCGGAGTGTTCAGAATTTTTCTTGAAGATCTAGCAGGAATTGATCGTAGCCCTTTCTCTTGACCAACATATCATCCACATATTTTTCCATGACTTGGACTATCTATTTTTTAAAAAGATTATCAACCAGCCTCTTTAGGTTGCCCCAACATTCTTCAAGCCGAATGGCATTTTCTTATACTAGAATGTTACAACATCTATGATGAATGGCGTTTTTTGCTTATCCTCTTTCTCCATGATTATTTAGTGATAGCCCTTATGTGCATCAAAGAAAAAAAGTACCTTGTACCCTACTATAGCTTCGACCAACATATCGATTGAAGGCAGAGGGTAGCTATCTTTAAGACAACTGCTGTTGAGATCCGGGAAATCTATGCACTTTCTCCAAGCACCATTATGCTTGGGTACCATCACAGGATTTTCTAGCCACTTTGGGTAAAACACCTCTTCATTGATCTCTGCCCAAAGAAGTTTATGGAATTCTTCTTTTATGGCTTCGACTCTCTCATGGGCAAATAATGTCCTCTTCTGCTTGACAGGCTTTAGGGTGGGGGCGACACTCAGCCTATGAACCATTAATTGTTTGGGCACTCCTGTGAGGTCGAACATGCTCCACGAAAACACATTCATGTGGTCATCAAGGATTTCCTTCAAATATTCTTTTTTTGCAAGTGGTATCTTCTTTCTTACGCCCACTGTTCCTTTTGATCAAACAGTCATCAGTTCGGTGTCCTTTTGTCTGAATTCTCCATTTATCAAGGCCACCCAATCTCCCATTTTCATTTCTTTCAATGCTATTGCCCAAAAAATCCTTGATACCGACTGATCCCCCCTAATTGCTGCTATCGCCTTTCTCGTAGGGAACTTCATTTTAAAGTGATATGGGGAACATATGGCTCTTTCCTTGCACATCCAAGGTCTTCCCCATATCACATTATATGGGGATATTACATTGATCACGACGAAACTACAATCTACCGTGATCTCTTTATCTATATATGCCACCTTAACTGGGAGGCTCATAACACCCAAGGAGAGCACTTTTCTTCCAGTAAAACCAGATAAAGGTGAAGTGGATCTCCTTAGATATTTACACTTAAGGCCCAGTTGATCAAAACAGTTAACGAACATTACTTCCACTCCACTGTCATCGTTCACGAACACCCTCTCGACGTAGAAATTTCTGATTGTAGCGTAGATCACCATCGGATCTGTGTGGGGGTTTAACTGGGCACCTGGTCTGCTTCTGACAAGGTTATGGCCACCTCGGGTTGAAGTATTTTCTTGGAGGATTCTCCGGGGGGCTCGTAGCAGGATTACAATTTTATGATGGTGTTCAAGGATTGGTCCTTCACCATCCCATTAATGAAGTTGATTAATTGAATGACCTCTTCATCACAATTTCTATCCACCCAAACCTCCTGGTCGGGTCTACCATTTTCTATTGGTTGACTTCCAGCTTGCTCACTGTTGTTCCCCTGTTGTTCTCGACCACCTCGGTTGGAGCCTTTTTGTAGGCTTCCAGTGGTTTTCCTTTTTTGTTTAACGATCCCTTTCCCCTTGGTCTTTCAACGGAGTCCGAGAGCTAGCCCTCTATTGCACTTTTGTCAATTTCCTTTTTTAAGTGGATACATTCATTTGTTTCATGACCCCTCTCTTCTCGGTGATCACGGTACTTAGAAAATTATCTCTCTAAGGAAACCCTTTCTGGGAAGGGGTGAACAATCCCTTATAGATTGAGTGAATCTCCGTATGGGTCTTGTTTAAGAGAGCGTAGGCTTCAAAGCCTCTATTCGAGGACGCCGATCTCTTTGGTCTAAGCCCTAAGGCCTTAGAACTCTTTTATCCCCACTTTCCCCCCTCTCATTTTCACTTCTATCTTTAAGCATTGTACCACAATTTCTTGCAGTTGCTGTAAGCTTTCTAGTTTCTTCGAGACTAGCTTCTAGTATAATCGAGGTTGGACATTCCATTCATGTAACCAAGAATCACCCCATCCTTGGTGCAACTGATTAAACCGAGGCTTTCATCCACATATAGATGATAAAATGCTTCTGTGGATTAGCTGGGCCGCAGTGTGCTTTGATATAGTTTGAT
>JAULKK010300214.1:0-22762 GCA_032355705.1 Rubia peregrina
GATATTTCAAGTCAGTTTCAAGTCGATTGTGTATCATCGTCGTTTGCAAATTTTCCCACGTTGTAAAGCACTTCAAATGATGACATTCCTATTATTTTTAAGCTCTGGGAAAGCTAATATAATACCCCCTCACCATTGGTGAGTTTTAAATTTTTAAAAAAATGTTGGATCATTTTATCATTTTTTTACAGAAATAATAAATTATCTTTTTACGGAAAAATACATTTTTAGTACCTACTTAAAAAGAAGAATCCGTCTCTTGAAATATGGTCTTTCCATAAGTTATGAAAAGACCAAGATAGAAGAATTTCAGATAAAATTTTCGAGTTGCATTAATTGGGTCATAAACTTATAACTACTACATGTTGCATAATAAATTTTTAATATTGCAACTAAAACCTTTTACCTTTCCAAAATACTACTTCAACCCCAAAACTGGGGAAGATCATGGGTTGGGTCTACCTAAACCATAGCGTAAAAAAGTTTAGTTAGACCCAAACCCGATATGAAAATTATAGGGTTTGAAAATCATAGACCCATACCCAAAGCTAATGGGTCTAAATGAGTTTTGGGTCCTAAATGAGTCTAATATTCTAATTTTTTCTTCACTAAATAAAATATATATTATTTGAAATACAAATAATTTATTTTTAATATGTAATTGAATTAATCTTTCAAGGAAAAAATATTCAATACATTAGAGATATATGGGTCTACTGGTCGGGTATGAATCGGGTATGGGTCTTAATAATTTAGACCCAGACCCAAACCCGTACTTTAAAATTTACATCTAAACCCGGATCCGAACCCGATGGATCTAATTTTTTTGAACCTGTACCTAATCCAACGGGTTTAAACTCTGTGAATTTGAATCGAATTCGACATCCATGATCATCCCTATCCAAGACTTTGCCTAAAAAGAAAGCTTTATGATTGAGACATGTAAAAGTGATTGGTTACTGAAAACAAAACTTTCCCTTCAGCCCATAAGTTCAAATTAATGAAAAATAATTAAAATCTTTCTTTGGGTCAGAATTGTTCTTTAAAATGATGGCAAGTTAGTAAACTTACTATTTACCATAGGATAATATTTTTATGGGAAGTTTTAGGAATTCATAAGTTTACAAATATGTCATTTCACTTTTTAATTTAAAATTATATTTGTAGAATTTAGATATTATATTTTAAATCAAAATAAGTTTAGGAGTAATAAGATGTTGAACATAAAAATATCAGAAAAATTATATAAAATGTACAATGTTTAACTTTTAAAATTTTAATTTTAATATCTAATTTAATAAACATAGTATATAAATGAGAAAACACGGTCAACTATCTGTAATTTAAATACATGCAACCTATCAAGAGATCATACTTTTATATTAGTCCCTGCTTATTTTGGCCTGCATAATAGTCAAAACAGCTACTCCAATTATCCTTAACAGTTCGAATTTTGGAGTATAGTTCGATTTTTTTTTCCAATTATCCTTAACAGTTGGCTAAAAGACACTGAAATTTTATGCTTGGGAAAAAGAACACCGCAAGAACGATTCTTAATTTTGTCGTTCTCCTTATATCACTTGAATTTGAAGTTAAGAGCAGAATAGCATTTAAAAAGATTCCAAAATCTTACGGAAACTTCTTAGAGAACTAGTCCAACGGGATGTATTATGATAGGCTAGATAAAGTAAAAAATTCTTTGGACACGAGTGGAAAATGGATGATTAAATGCACTCAATCAAATGTGATTACTGAGGAACGGTCTTTGATTAGGATATGAAAAAGATTTCAAATTCGGAACTCCCTCCCAAATCACATCGGAGGTTTTAAAGACAATTTTGAATCGATTAAAGGTGATTCTTGAAGAACTTAATGAGCATCTACTAAATGTGATTTTATTGAAGAACCGTCTTTAATGGGCTAACTTTGTTTTATTTTTGGGCCCAAGTGTAAATAGCTAGGTTTTCTCTCTTCTTCCCTTAGTAGATTTTCCATACACACCAAATCCTCCCCGCCGCTGCTATGTTTTATCTCACAAAACTAAGCCCTAGATCTATCTCTCCCTCCGCCCTCACACCCTACCTCCTCTCTTCCCTCTCGTCCCACTCCCTCCACCCTCACTCCATCGTGCCGCCTCTACCCACTACCCTGCGCCACTTCCATCTACTTATCCAGCCATACTACCTCTTTCATTGCTCCCCGCCGCGCCGTCTCCACCCTTCTGAGTCCCACAATTTTGTGCCTTCTCCGCCGCACAACCTCCCCACCGCGCAGAGTCATTCCCACCGCTCATCCTCAACCCCAATGCATTGCTTCTGTCGGAGCCTTGTCTTCACTGTAGCCTTGCCTCTGCCATGTCCAAAAGAATGAAATGGACGAAGGCAGATCCGGGAAGGAGAAAAAATGGATAGAGGAAGGGAGAATGAAATGGATGGATTTCTGTGTTGTCTTTTTCCATTTACATAGTTGTTTCCTTTTTTCTTGCTCACCGGAAACCGCTGAGATGAGTTCCAAATTCGGAACTGAATTTCATTACAAGAAAAATGACCTATTACTTTGCCTCTTTTACTTCAATTTTTGTCTTAACATCAAATAACCGAGGTAAGAAGTTCTTTTACCTCGGTTATTTTTTTAAATAAAAGATTTTATTTACCTCGGTTATAAAAAACTGAGGTAAATAATTGTTTTTACCCCGGTTCTATTGAAACCGAGGTAAATACTCTGGGAAATTGAAGTAAATAGTTTGACCGACGTAAGTGTGACATCGGGGATGTGTGTCGGACCAAGCAATATCAGTTATTCGTGGCTTAATCGACCTCGCAATGTTCATCGGGTTGGCCGATTGTAAGACGATGGTTTGGAGCAACGTCGCAGTAGCCGGGCTTTAGTTTATGAGTTTGGTTGCTTTGACCAAAATCTAATTATAACACCCAATTTTTTTCTCCATATTCCAGTTTTGCTCTTCAAAAACCAAATCCACATTGTTGAAAGTGGCCAATACGCTTGTATATTGTGCTTACTTAATTAACAAGTAAGTTTTTTAATACCTCCAATTTGTAGTTTCATCTTCAATTTAGGTTCTAGGTTTATTCATTTCGTATGAGGGGATGTTTTTAATTATGGGTTGATTGAAATTAAGCATTCGATTATTGTGTATTGTAGTTATACATGTGTATGGTAATATAATGAATATTTTTTATGACATTAATATATGTATACACACATAAATAAGATATATATATATATATATATGTGTGTGTGTGTGTGTTTTCGATATGCTTGGAAGTCATGGATTGAATGAATGTAAGTGGATGTATTTGTTGATAAGATAGGTCCCTAAAGAGTGTATACTTGTTATTATATTGTAGGAATATATGGACAAAGCCCATTGTTTCGATGAAGATCGAATAAGCGAGAACTATCAATCTTTTGTAGCTAACTTCATTGAATATGCATTTGCGAATGCCGCAAAGGAGAATTTTTCGTATGTATATTTTTTCCTTGCAAGAAGTGCCAGGATACCTCTATTCATGAAGAAGCATCTGCTTTCAAGGAACACTTATTTATATACGGTTTTGAACCAACATACAAAATTTGGTTTTGGCATGGAGTTTACGTGGATGAGCATATTGCAAATGAAGTAGAGGCCGAGAAGCTGATATGATGGATGAGTTGGTTGAGGAAATTTTCAAAAAATCCAGTGGAAATCCTAAAAGACATTCAGACCTCCACGGACATAATGAGACACTTCTATATGATGGATAACTGATGGAATGACGGTATTGAAGGGTACCTTATAGTTAATGAATGTGAAAGGTAAGTATTTCTATGATGCAGGTTTCTTTGGTTTGTTGAAAGTGTTGAAAGAAATGCTTCTGGTTGGCAATACACTCGCTGAAACGGTATATGAGGCAAAGAAGGTACTATGTCCGATACGCATGGATTATGAAAAGATACATACTTGTCAGAATGATTGTATCTTGTGTAAGGGAGATCATATGAACGCGGAGGATTTCTCTAAATGCAATGCTCTAAGGTTCAAATTGAAGGAGGTGGATGTTGACGTAGAAATTGGTAATCGGCAAACGAAGAAGGTTCTTGTCAAGGTTTTTTGGTATCTACCTATTACTCCTCAATTGAGAAGATTATTTGACAATCCTGAGGATGCAAATAATTTGAGATGGAATGCAGATCGGATGGTGGTTGATCCTGAAGTCATAACTCACCCGACCAATGTTGATCAATGAAAGAAGATAGATGCAACATTTTCGATCTTTGGGAATAAGCCACGTAACTCGAGGCTTGATTTGTCACTGTTGGAATAAACCCGTTTGATAATATGAGCAGTAGTCACAATTCGTGGCCGTTAATGGTAATTATTTACAACTTGCCCCTATGGTTATGAATGAAAAGGAAGTACATAATGTTGTCTCTAATGTCTCTGGTCCGAAACAACCGGGAAACGATATCGATGTGCTGAAAAAGTTGTGGGTTCCTGGAATGAGTATGTATGATGGGTTTTGGAAGGAGTTGTTTGATTTTAGAGCCATGTTGTTTTGTACACCGTTAATGACTTTCCTGCGTATGGAAATCTGTCTGGCTATTCCCTGAAAGGTCACATGGCATGCTCTATTTATTTTGATTGAACGGATTACTATCAGTTGAGGCATGGAAGTAAAATAGTGTACCTTTGGCACCGGATATGGCTTCCAAAAACTCATCGGTGGAAGAAATAGACGTAATGAATTCAATGGAAAGGTAGAGTTTTCTACTCCTCCTCTCGTATTAACAGGTGTGTCAATATTGTACATGTTGTGAGATGTGCGTAACGACTTTGGCAAGAGGAAGAGAAAACCTAAGGTTTTTGGTAGTTGGAAGAAACAATCCATATTCTTCAAACTACTGTGTTGGGAGATACTTGACGTCCGACAATGTTTGGACTTGATGCATATTAAATATAATGCATGTGACAGTTTGGTTGGTACTTTGATGAATATCCTGGATGAGACAAATGATGGTGTCAAGTATAGGAAAGATATGTTCGAAATGGGAATTAGATCTGATTTAGCCTCGTGGTGCAAGGGACGACGACTTACTTACCTGCAACTTGTTACACACTTTCAAAAGCAGAGAAAAACTTGATATGTTCTAGCCTGAAATGTGTAGATGTCCCGATGGCCTATTCATCCCGGGTAAGCAATCTGGTGTCTGATGAGGGATTGAGATTGAGGAGTATGAAATTGCATGATGCACATTATTTGATTCAAGAATTTCTCCCAGCTGCGATCGGATCTATCTTTCCAACTCACATTAGGAAGTACATTACCCTACTGTGTCGTTTCTTTAAGGAAATTTGTTATAAAAAAATTAGGCGTAAAAAATTGGAGGAACTGCAGGAGGAAATAATTATCGTGCTGTGCAATTTGAAGATGTATTTCCCCTTTCATTCTTTGACATAATGGTGCACTTGTTGGTTAACATTGTATGAGAAATATTGATTTTTGATTCTATTAATCTTCGATGGATGTATCCCTTTGAGAGGTATATAAAGATATTTAAGCATTATTTGAAAATTTTATTTCACCCGGATGCTAGTATAGTGCAGAGGTATGTGACCGAAGAGGCTGTAGAATACAACATGGAATTATTGAAGAATGAAGAGTCGGTTGGTGTACCAAAATTTCGCCATGGAGAGAGAGTGGGTGTCAAAGGTTTGCGAAAAGGAATAACCAAGGTATTAACCCATTACGAGTTGATGAAAGTGCCCTTGTATGTTTTGCGCAATTCAGATGTGGTTCTCCCCTACGTGGATATGCACATGGTCTCTATCAAAGAGTGGCACTCTGGTTGGTTGGAGAAGCAAGTACTTGCAGAACACAATCACACTTTCATTGATTGGTTACGAAAAATAGTAGTCGGAGAAAGTCATGGTGAAACCTTTAACTGGTTAGCCTTCATGCCTTCTACTACTACAATTTCTTTCACTGGCTATGAAATTAATGGTTTTACCTTCTCAACCCTTGATTGGGACACACATATCGCAACTCAAAATATTGGCGTTAGCATAGTTTCGAAAGTGTTACATGTCAGCAGCGCTAAGGATAGAAATGCAGTGTACAGGAGCATGTCCTATTATGTGGTGATTGAGGAAATTTAGGAGCTAATCTACACAAGTTTCAGGGTCCCAATTTTCAAATGCAAATGGGTGGATAACAATGCGGGTTTATCGATTGACGACCTAGGTTTAACAATCATCAACTTGAGCAAGACACGTTCGACTAGCGATCCATACATCATTGCTTCACAGGCTACACAAGTGTTCTATGTTGATAATCCTTGCGATTCTAGTAAATCAGTGGCCATTCAAGGAAAATGTCAATTTGTGGGGGAGCTTAGTTCATCTTCAATATCAGGCATTATTCCAAAAATGCTATCCAGCTCAAGTACTGTCGATCAAGAAGAGATAATGGGGGGGGCTATTATTGAGGAGAAACCACGAGGAAGGCCTGCAAATTGAACGGTATCTCACGTTGTAGAAGAAGAAGAGGAAGAAGACATAGATTAGATGTAGAATTTTTTAAACAAACCTTATACAATGTTTATTTTGTGCTTTGTTTTTTTTTGTAATTTTTAAATCAATTGGCATTCCAGTTTCAATCCGAATCAAATAAGTGATGGCTTTAGATTGATATTTGATGACGTCGCCGTATTAGTCGATTACTAAAAAATTATGATCGATATCCCCCAACGACATCGTACATGATCCTTATGCTCTTGAAAATAAAGATACTGATGTCACACACAACATCTACAATGGAGTCGATCAGAGACAGTGGTTAAGTGGACTTAATTGATTTAATTCATGATAACTCACATATACGTCGGAAAGTTATCGGTTAACCCGAACAATAGGTAACGGCATATGTACGATGTCACATGCTTTAAACTGCAGTTCAGTTGATAGCTATGAAATATAAACCATAACTCAGAATTGAAAACTACAAGTATTCATTCCAAGTTCACAATAGTCAAGAACATATAAAAAACATTAGAAATAAAACATTGTATTCTACCAATAGAAAATAAGAGGAAAACTTAATCAAATGTTAGTGTACGATCGCTAACAACACAAATAAATCCAACAAAATTCAATACAATTCATTGTTCAAAACCAATATCCATAACTACCAACAATTTATCACAGATTATACAAAAGAAATCAAGGGGTAACATCAAGTATGATGAGCCTTAGTTAAACCATCGGTAGCCCCTAAAACCTCATCCTCCTCAACAACAACCTTGGCACCATTATCAGGATACCCTGAATTCTCACTGAAATCTATTTCTTCTTCATTAGTGACCAGTGCATCAGATTGTTTATCCTTGGACTCCTCCACATCTTTATCTTGCACTTGCACATTTCTTCCACCACTAAAAAGTGTCTTCATGCCCGCCAACTCCACCAAGATCCTCTATTGGTTTTGTTCCAAGCGTAGTGTAAGTTCCTTGGTCTCGGCCATACTCTTCAAGAGCATGTTCCATTCACTTTATTTAAGTCCTGACACAACAAAAATTATGTCCAGATCATTCTTATTAGATTGACGTAATAAATCATGATTAAGAATGAGCAAAAAATAAGAAC
Organism: Rubia peregrina; assembly: GCA_032355705.1. Lineage (NCBI taxonomy): Eukaryota > Viridiplantae > Streptophyta > Magnoliopsida > Gentianales > Rubiaceae > Rubia > Rubia peregrina. The sequence goes on from JAULKK010300214.1 coordinate 7,643, forward strand.
AAGCTTCATACCAATTCGTGGGCCAGGAATGGAAGGTATAGGATGGCCAGCGGTAGAGTGCAGAGAAGTAGCCTCATTGTCGGGAATGGATGTCGGAGTAAGATTATCATTGGAGACGTTGCAAATAATCTAAGCCCCAGCCTCCCAGTGCCAATGCTTTTGGATAAATTAGTTCCCATCGTAGCACCTCGCGCGATCTTCTATGTAGATCAGATGGGAACACCCTTCTTCTCCATCAGGGCAGTGATTACGTTGCCATATAGGAGGGTCTGCCTCTTCTGCGTAGCAGGAACAGTGTTCATCTTCTGGATGATGGCGTAAGCCGGGTCAACAACCTTGTTCTCCACAGTGGGCCAGTAGAAGATGACGTCGTTGATCGCAGGCTCAGAAGGATGGCTAGCCGGGATGAGGCATTGGACAATGATGTTGTACGTCATTCTCTGCTCGAGATCCAAAACATCAATCTTAATGTCCCTTGGCTTGAATACGCCATTTCCCACACTAATCTTGAAATATTTTTTCCACTATGCGGTTGGGGTCCAGTGCCTCAGATTGGTCTCCTCATCTGCACCCACGATGCACCTGATTACCTCATTGATCACTTAACTAGTCAACTGCATATCCACTCTGTTCACTCGGATCTTGTATTTCCCGGTACTCTAACAATTAAAGTTCAAATAGAACTCTTTGACCTTGTTGTCATATGGGGATGGGGGATTCTCTAGGCAAATAAGCCTCCCCATCCATGATGCTTTAAATAGTTTGAGGAATACGTCTAGGTGGAATTGCTGCACATCCTCGACCTTCATGGTCTTCACCTCCTTAATCCTCATTTTCTAACTAACTAGAAGTGCTTTTCATTTTTCTAAGTGATAAAATGATTTTTGTCGAAGGTAGGTGGTGGAGGGCGTCAGTGGCCTTAGCTTTTTTGGATCGAGAGAGACCCTCTCCACCTCCCTTGTGCCTTGAACATATTGCAATCTACTTCATTGAAATCTGTGGGGACATTTTCTTATCTAATAATCAGTAAAATGTACAAAGATTTACTGATGAAGGTGATTTTATGACCGAACTCACTAGCATGTCGCTAACAATTTGGTTCAGCAGAATACCCTATGCGACATCACATAATCATGTGATTATGAATGTGCGAAGTCGCAAAGTGTGTCGACTTGACCGAATAGTTTGCGACATTCAACTGAATGATCAAAAGTGGATATCTATCTATCACATATGCCCTAGACAATCAACACTTAGGACAAAAATATGCAGAATTCATATTTTCTCCGACCACATCCACTCCATTTCATCCAATCGTTTAAGGACAATGTGAAAAACTAACCAAAGAGACCTAAAATCTAATCAATCGTAACCAAAAACTAATAAAACATTTTAAATAGAAGTAGAGAAACACATTTAGATAAACAAGAAATTATAACCAAAACTTTAATAAAAAAATGGGAGAAAATTGGTTCAAAATCTAACCTTATCTAGGGTTCGGCAACGAAGTGGTTATTGCCGTCGGTTTGATGAATGGTGATGACAAGGGATTAGGGTGTTTATATGTGGGTGATTTGGTTGTTGGATTCGATGGTTATGTGGTGGTTTGTTGGCGGATGTTGGAGCAATTTGAATACGCGATGTCAATTTTAGGAATGCAAATAGGCGGAGCTTTGATAGTTCAAATAGTCAGAGCCATACGGTGTCATTTACCTAATTGATATTAACAAGCTTTGACCGATTAAATGAATGACGTCGTATGGTAGGGTTACTGGGCCAAATAAGACAACATTCCCAATGGTCTTCTTCAAAATCGGCTGGATAGATAGGAACCTGATAACCCAGTGACGACGCATATTGCAATGGACTATAAATCATTTTCAGCCCAAATTCATAAACACAGTAGCCCAAATACAAGGCCCCGGGTAATTGATTTAGGAATTATTTAAATTATCATATTCAATGATAAAATAATGCAAATCATTACAGTAAACATGAATGGTTCTTCATTAAACACGAGCAATTGTTGTAGTGGTCCGTTGGCGTAACTCTGATCAATAACATTGAGGAAGTTGTATAATTCATTACTTTGACGTCTTAAATGTGATTGGCTATAACAACCTATCTGCAATGTTAACTGTCAAACAAGTCTATGGGAAACTGTTACTCGTGTACCATGGTTAAATGTTTGTGTGATTGAAAGTAAAACCAAAAGGAAAAGTATTTATTGTTCCCGGCGATATTGGGAGCACCTCTGTAATTTCTATAAATGATATCAATTTGTTTTCAGTAACATTGCCTATACTTGGCCCTCGACAATCTTGAAGATTTAACCAATACTGTTCAAAAAAATTACATGTGTAGTAGGATAGACTACTCTTAGGGATAACGGGTGAACTCTTCTTCATTTCTATAACTGATATCAAATATTTCCCAGTAACATTGCCTATGACAGGCCCTCGACAATCATAACAATTAAACCTGTACTGTTCAAAATATTACTTGTGTGGAAGGAAGGACTGTTTACGGGGATAACGGGAGAATGACTGATATGAAATAGTTTCAAGTAATGTGGCTTATACATGGCCCTTGACAATCCTAACTTTTGAACTATCACTGTTGAAAATATTACTTGTGTAATAGGATTGACTATACTTGGGGATAACAGGCAAAGCCTTCTTAATTGCTATAACTGGTATCAAATATTTCAAATTAACATTGCTTATGCTAGGCCATCGACAATCTTGACAATTGAATAAGTAATATTCAAAACATTACTTGTGTGGAAGGATTGACTGTTTGTGGGGATAACGGGAGAACTCTACATAATTTCCATAATTGATTTCAAACAGTTTTGATTAACGTTGCCTATACATGGCCCTTTATAATCTTGACAATTGAACCATTACTGTTCAAATCATTACTTGTGTAGTAGGATTCATTTCTCTTTGATTAAACTGGAATGCCTCCTTCAAATGTTATAATTGATATCTACATGTTTCGAATAACATTTTATATAACATGACCTAAAACAGTCGATAATATTGAAATAGTAATATTTATCCCATTATTAGTGTAATAGGAATTGATGCTGTAACTGAGTATCACATATAACTGACCTTCGATATATATATATATCCTATAACAGTTGTGAAAGGGTTGACATTACCGGTCAGCTAAAAATTCACAAAACCCAATTTGTGAAGTCAAACATAAATATAAACTCCTTGAATAACATCGGCTACAACTGACGATGAACAACATATAATTTCCATTATAGAACTGATAATGGAAAACCTAGGCACACCCTAGTTGGCGATGTCACACTTAACATCGCTTGTACCGATCAGGTAACGAATAGATAGCGAATTCATCCAAGATCGTGAAATAGGCCATTTGGTCCATTTGTGGGCCCATTATATGAATGCCCATCCAGTTAAGCTTGTGACGTTGGCTTATACTACATGTACACCGATATTTGATCGACCATTATGCGATGTCGCACGTTGTTAGAAAATGGGCCTATTGGGCCGATGTTGACCTATGTAATGATCTAAAATTAACTTTTTCACGACTCTTGCGACGTTGCAAGTCTGGCGGGAGATTACATTTATGTGCCACACATAAGAAAAAAAGCCAAAAAAACCTTTGAAAGGGCATTCATTGCCAAAAATGGGGCCCTACCCTCTAGGACCAAAATTTGTTCATCTCAATTTCCTTCTTCCTCCAATCTATCAAGCACAAAAAACCTTCAAATCCATCTCCCCTATAGAGGCTTAATGGAGAAGCAAAGGGAAAATGATAATGTCACATAGAGAGGGATTCCATGAAACTAAATTGTGGTAAGGTTTCATCTTCCAAACAACACAAACATGATCATATTTTCATTGTTACATTCCATGGGAATGATTGTTGAATGAGGGTTTGTTGTTGTTATGTGTGTTTGTTTTCATGTATTTTGTTATGTGGCCAATACAAGTAGGGTTGTGTGGATACTTTAAAGATTTGTGTGTTACACTTGTTAAAGTTTTCAAATGGTGGTTATTTGATATGGAAATGACATGACATGTTTTATTTTCCCCATTAGTTTTATTCAAATGGAGATCATCTTTGAAAGAGATTTATGTAGTGTGTCACCTAACGGATGATATAATGTCGTTGTGCCAAATTCTTACATTATGAGCATATTTGTAGCTTTATTTTGTGTGATTATTTAACTTGGTGTTGTGAATGATATAGTGTTGTGTGATAAGTTGAATTCATTTTTAGGTAGTGGAGTGGTGATCCACGATAAGAGGAAATGACCCGAAGGAGGGAGATATGGTAATGTATCAAAAAGACATAGGCAAGGTCAAGGTAAGGCTATTTACAAGAAATTAATAGACATGGTGGACAAAGGTATCAAATGTCCAATGAAGTTTGACAACATCGGAAATGCGATAGGCAAAGAAAGAAATTAGTGGTCTAGTTACGTAGGATTGATTGCGAGAACAAAGGTAGACATATTCTTGTACGAGAGTCAATATACTTACAAGGAAAAGCTGTGGAATGGCCTCAAGTTGGGTTTTGATATTGAGTGTGAAAACATGGCAAAGTTGAAGAGTAGAACAATATGGCACTTTACAAGGAGGGGGGAGATTTCAAAGCCAGATTGGCTAGGGATTAGGTTTTTGGGAAGAAGAGAAATCGCAATCCAAAAATTAAGCATCCATTCATTAGTGAATCGAGCTCGAAGGGTTTCATTGGAAAAAATCTCGCGGATGAAGAATCAGTAAGAAATTAATATTTACATGCTATGAAGAATATACATAGTGGATACATAATTATATTTTTATGCAAAGACATATTTTGTTGGATGGACTAGCATATGCATGAGCATATTAACATGATAACTATCAATTGTGTAATTGGTTTGTGATCGTCATTGCTTAATAATTGTAACATACCTTATTTTCCAAAACTAGAGTACCACAAACTGAACCATAAGAGTTGAATGGTACTACTCGGGCTCTGGATTGTTTCTACCAAATTGTGTGCGATATCGTTTAAAAACTAAGTTTAGGCACTATCTCGGTCCAACAGTATAGGCGACGTCACATTATGTCCATTTGACTGATGTGGTTGCCCTAGCAACTAGTGAACGACCTTGCGGAGATATAGGGGCATTGAGTTACTATTCTCCCTCATAATTTCTCTTCTTCATTTTTATAACCAAACCACATTTTTTATGTTATCACAGGGTATGAGAGCAAAACATGTTGTGGTTGCAAAAGGAAACAACATGCGACACACCATGAGTGGAGGAGGGTAAGCACTAGTCACAAGAATTATCATGAAAGAAATATTCGAGGCTAGAGTGTTTAATAAAGTTGAGCATGGAATGACGTGCAAAGAAGCAATGAATTATATGGAATATCCCTCACCGGACGAGGTTCCCTGATTTGAAAAATGGTTGAAAGGATACAAAAGGCACGGAAGCAAGAGAGTAAGTTTCACACCAAAGATGCGGAGGTGGCAGCTCAACAAATTGTAAGTTTGCCAACTATTTAGTTGATTTAATAAATGGGAAATATTTGAAGATAAAATTTGACCAAATAAATTTGATCCAATATTAATAATTTATTGGGGGACTTAAAAAGAAAGCAAGAGTCTGGAGAGTTCATCGGGGTTGGAAGGAAAGACATACTTGGTGTAGCGCTAAACAAGAATGAACATCCGGGCAAGGTCCGGGGTGTCGTCACTCTCATTGCACACAGGGACATCTTTGTCAAACCTTGACCAACGAAGGTTGATATTCCGTCAAGTAGTCAACAGATAGAGATTGATGCTTTGAAATCTATAGTTGCCCAACTAGTGGCTTATATCTTGCAAGAATCAAGTGGGAGGAAAATGCCACTTAACTTGGAGAGAATCCTAGCATGTTCTAAACTAACAACCTCAACCACGCCCCGCGCTTCTACTCCAATCTCAACACATGACCACCCGATGTGTGATGGTAGGCTTAAACTAACGTCTCCGACTTCCACAACACCACTTGCATTTGACCGGCTGAGAACGAAGTTGGTAGAGGCCACCCAACGCAACTTGAAGGTATAAGTAAATATATTACACTATTCATATTCAAAATATTTTATACTTTGTTTTAAATTATCAACTCTTCTTGTGAAAGATAATTCCTTGTGCATTCTTCTTTCCGAATATGTTGATGGTGAGAGCCATATCGTTAATGAAGGAAAAGTGTACACATCTATACGATTCCATCATCATAAGCCAGTCGCGAAGGAAACCATGGTGGTTAATATCTCTAAGACCCTGGTAGATGGTATAGGTATTCCAATCCCAAATAACGAGGAAACTACAGTGGATGAGGTGGCGGGTAAAACAAAAAATAGGGTGGTTTCATATGACATGAGTTGAGACAATAGTTCTTTACATAAATTTTCAAATTGATTTCATGTATATCGAGGAAATTATTAGTAGCCCAGCCAAATTGGCCAGTACATTAAGGGATCTGAAGGCTACAAAATCTCGTGTTCCTCGTCATCGTAAAAAATTACAATGGAAGAAGTTGGTATTTTTGAGTACAAGGTAAATCCAATCATTCAGAAAGAGGATTTCAAAATTGTGTTCTATTTCAATAATGTATCCCATCCTGTGATGCAACTACATTTCATGTAAGTATGAATCCATCAACCAAAAGTTATTCATTATTGTAATTATTACGTTGCCCATTAATCTATCTAGACTTACTATGTATGTAGGTTTTTGCATGTACAATCTATTTCCAAAATGAAATGGTGTATAGGGGTTCTTTTCCTATTGAAGATTAAAAATGAGCATGTGGCGATGGAAGAGTGTTTAGCCTACTTGAACTCCCGGTTGGTGAAATAGGAGAATTCAATATATATCACACCATATTACGAGAAGTGAGTCAACTGTACTTACTGACTTACAATAGTTTTTAGTGTACAATAGATTATGGGTTTATAATGAATTAATGCCAATTTCATATTTTTAGCACATGTTGATGATTGTTGTCTTTATTATTCCCTTAAGCATGGTGTTCTAGTTTGATCCATTACATTGGACACCCCTCGAGACAATTTCATTCGTAATTTCAAAGGTGATGATGGATCAATTAGTTAACATGCAAGTCATTCTATTAGAAGTCCCTAAATGTTAGAATTTACAACAAAATATCAATTTGAACTAATTATTGCAATATGTGAATAACTGTGTGTTAATGAATAAATTGTAGGTACGATTTGAATAAAAAATAATTGGCCCCATGGAAAAGCGGTGACTATTGCATGAGATTTATGAAGGATTTTGTAGAGAATGTGAGTGAGAATCAATATGATCTACAAAATGTATGCCTTATTCTCACATTTTGTTTCAATAAACAATGACACGACAATGCCCAACCTCAGTTTTAATTAACTGTTTACTCTATGTTGTAGTCTTTTCCCGAGGACAAATTACCATATACCATCAGGCAGTTGAAGGATGTACATGAAATTTGGGCGCTTTTAATGATGGTAAAGCATTTCAAGGATTTACTTAAACAATCAACTATACGAGAAACTAGTATTGGGTTAGTTTTTTGTGCGAGCATCATTCTCTAAATTCTCACTGATACTTTCCAAGGTTTTTTAACACCTTGATATAGTTCTTTATCTAACTATGGAGTATCAATGGTATAGTTCATTTTGTGAGAATTTTGATAAATTTTAATGTGTATACATTACGCTAGGTGTACCTACATGTATAATTTACCATTCGGTTATCCCCATCCCAAGAAAGCAACATCACTTACTGATCATTACACGTTACCGCTGGTATCTCAAAATGATCGAGGTCATTCTAAGAAAGCATAACGTACATCACAATAAGGGCACCCTAGTCTCATATACGCTTGTGATGTCAGTTAATTAGAATGGCTTCTTGCAAATCCATATGCAACATCATCAATGCTTGGTGTCGACCAAAGAAATAATGTCAATCTAACGTCATAAAAAAGTATGCTAATCGACTGCCATGAATTCGTTCTTGCCAAAGTTATGCTATGGTCGGCGTTGGGATCCTCACATACATAAGTATCGCATCTTTTATGTAGAAAAATAATAGTAAAAAAAACATTTACCGTAGGGTGAAACCACTGTTAAAATTTACAATCTACGATACTGATTTGATGATTGTGCAACATTGATTACAGGCATGATCAACTTCCCAACCTCTAATTTACGACATCGTCAGCGCCAATGTCACAGGTTTCTTAGCGGGTCAGCCACCAGCACTTATAGACCGACGTCGCAGTGTTATCGGTAACACCATCGGCTATTGACCTTTTACCTCACTTCATTTCCCTAAAAAACCGAGGTAAAAAATAATTTTTACCTCTGTTTTGAATCGAGGTGAAAATATAATTTTTACTCCGGCCATATTTACCTCGATTATTTTTTGCCGAAAAACCAAGGTAAATGCCCATCCAAAATAGAGGTAAAATGTGTTGTTTGTTGTAGTGGTGGGTGTAAGTTAACCATGGGCGATCTCCTCCCGTATTGGAGAATGTTTAATATCTGGATTATGAGTATGTGTGCTCTCTCCAACTCTTTAATAACATATAGATATCTCTTCTCTACAAATATTTTAATTCGGGAGCATTGATCTCAAATCGCCTCTACAACAAATTGAATGGTTCACGATGTGGAAAAGTTGGAGTAAATACTATGATAAATTGAAGAGGTGTTTGTTGTAATGATATGAATTTCAATACAAGTATCTTGCACTCCAACCATAGGAAGTCTTTATATTCCTTAGGCACCTCATGCCAATTATCGTATTTTATGTCTACCCGCGTCGTACCAACCTTCCCCACCCAACTTGACCTCTTTGCACGTTCCTCCGATAAACATTTACCAAACTTGTCAAAAACTAACAAAGTCAACCCCTTCCTAGCCATTTGGCATTCTAATGTCCTGCAATGTGTTTTAGCAACTGTAACCCCTTCCGACCCCTCTCCGTCATCAACCTCATTGGGCACTGCCTCGGTGTTTCCATCACGGGAATGTGCTATTTCTTCACAAGCTCTTTTCTGGGGCATACCACCTACCAAATAAATCTAAATTAACCAAAAAGGGCATCAAGTATAATTTGAAAAGATAAAAAAAAAAAGGTATTCTACTTTCAAACCTTAGCAATGAAATTTGAAAATAAATAACCTCGAAACTAAATTTTATCATCATATAAATAATGAGAAACTAAATACTTTCTAAGATTCACCCTTGTTGAATGTGATAGTAGGAAAGATTTTAAAACACATTCGTGGTTAAAAAGAAGTGAATTTACCTTCACATCACATGAAAGGTATTTGCTCTTGATATAACCCCCAAGCTAACCTTATGAACAAAAAACCTGAACCCCCAAATCTACCCACTAGGTAGGTATTTTACATAAATGGGAATTATGGAGGGGGGAATAGGGTTTTATATTAAGAGATTTTAGAAATTTAATATGAGAAGAGAAGTGTTGTGGAATTGAAGAAGGGAGGAGAGGAAAAGGGTTTTGAGAGGAAATGTAGAGGGAATTTGCGCTTGAAAATAGCATTAAAGGTATTTTGAAAATGCCTTTAATGCCCTATTCAACTATTCATAAATTGTGTTCCAAGCTCGGAACCGGTCAAAGAATAGCTTCCAAGTCAGGAAGCTATTCTTGGACTCACAATTAAAGTTGGACTAAATTCCGAGGTCGGAAGTTACTTGGAGTATAAAAAATGGATTCAATCAGAAAAATACCAATCTTTAAACCCTAAGCTACGAACCAATTTACTCGAAATACAACCCACCAAATTTTGGTTTCGATCTAAGATGGATAGATGGCGTGGGGTAAGTCGAGGGGAGCGGCTTCGACTAGGAGCCATCAACCCTTTGTTGAGGTGGGTGCATCTACAAAGTTTTTCAATGCATTCGCTGAACAAAGGTATGTTAATTTCCACCAATGCAAATGTTGTAATCCTAATGTGATTCGTAGATCAGAATTGCAGAATTGCATTTAGGGTATTTGTTGGATTACTTTAAGAACTCCCAATTTGACAAACAGTTGAAATTATATGAGCCCGTATACTATGATGAAATGCTCCAATTTTACGCTAACCTATGAAAGAGTAGAAATAATCATGATCTAACTAAGGTGAATGGTGTATTGATACCTGTTACAAAATTTATGATAAATGAAGTCCTAGGTTACAAATATACAAACCCCTCTACCTGTGTGCCCGGGGATGTCCATAGAACCTTAGAAATTTTCCTCCAACAGAGTTGGCCGACTGTTACGGAATATACCCCTTTTTGTCCAGTAGTAATGGGTAGGAAGTATTTTCATAGGTATGGTACTAACCCGGGACAGGCTGGTAAATATGACGCAGGGGTTTTAACTGTCGACCAATGTTTGGTATATGAGTGGATTTGTATGAATGTACTTCCCTCAGGCGGGCGAGCATGTGAGCCAACAATAGGTAATTTTATGTTGTTCTATTACATAATGGAACGAATTAAAATAAACTCGGGGTACACCATTGTTAATTACATGTTAAAAGTTGCGGCCAGAAAAAAAGAAGATTTGTTGTACAGTGGATTGATCACGAAAATGGTTGGGAAATAGGGTGTTACGTCGGTTGATAAACTATTACATGTAGAATACTATGGTAGGGGGTGGTTGGAGCACAAACATCTAGTGTTGGGGTTTGACAGCAAGTATGAGTATCACACTGTTCCTGGAGCCACTGGTAAACCAGCTAAGAGAGCGAGGGCCTCGACAATGTAGATGGGTGAGGCGTCTTATTTCGGTGAATTAATTTAACATGCAATATATAATATGTGTTTTCATGGTAATCTATATTGACATATATGTGTACATTCGTTCCTCGCGGGTTGTCCTCGTTCATTGAAGGCCAAGATTAGTAGGTTCATGGCATGTCTTCGTTCGGACATTAGTTCCTTGAACGCGGAGGGGGAAGATGCGAAAGCTAAACATGCAAAGTTCCTTGCTTCATCAGGCCTCTGCATTGACCTGGGCTATGAAGAGAACATGCCTAATTTCTAACCCGTTTTCTCCGAAGAAGATGATGATGAAGATGGACACAAAGAAATTGAGAATGAGGTTGAAGAGGAGGAGGGCCGACCTAGTGGCAATGTGATAGACCCAAAAGTAGAGGAAATGTTCATCGACGATGATTATGAAGAGAGTTGGATGAATTGTTGGAAAAGACATTATATAATGTTGGATTATGTATCTTTTGTATTTGAGTGAATTTGGCATTATGTAGTGTTGAATTTGAATATTTTGCATTTGAAAGGTTTTGATTACAAAATCTGAGAAAGACAACAATTGAATTAGATATTTAAGTAGTGTTGCATAAATAGTCCATTATCAGTTGTTTGTTTGAGCCCTGATTTTGTCAAATTTTAATCACACTAGTGCTTTGACAAATATTCTGTAATAGGAGGAATTACCATTGCTCCATGTGCACTTCCGGATTCAGGGTTTTGTTAGCTCTTTGAAAAAAGGCCAAGATATGGTCCCTGTGTCGGAACATAATCTTGGATAATTTGGAAAAGAGCCAAAATTTATGTTCCAAGTCCAGAACTTTTCTTCCTAGCTTGGCTAAAATTTTTGGTCCTTCTCGGGTTCAAAACACGTTGCATTCATCTTGAAATTTATATTTTTTATTTCTTTATTAATTACTCCTAGATTGTGTTACGAGTTCGGGACTAAAATTTGGCGATTTGATTTGTAGTGCCCGAGGATGTTACAAACTCTGAACTTCTATTAATTGTTTTTTTAAAAAACAGGATGAGAACTAAAAATCCACAAATTTAAAACCCTGTATTTTCTTTTTCCGGCTTCGGAATGAACTTTTTCCACCTTCAATTCAAAATTTGTAACCTGCTAAACCTAGAAAGCAATGGCGTCACCCAACAATGCGAGCTCTGGCAAGAAGGTTAGACCAATGTTATCACGTAGGTCTTGACAAAACAACCCACTGTATGAAACTACAAGGTTTGTTTCCCTTCTCATACAAAATAGATATAATTATTTAAGAGAGGATGGTAAATTGCTAGATTTCTATGTGATTGATTTTAACGTCTAACATAGTATTGGATTAGCCGACCATGTACAAAAATTTGAGGGGCAACACGTGGAAAAGCTTTTGACTTTAAATGAGCCATCCTATTTTTATGAAATGCGTCAATTCTATAGATATTGTGTGAGATTGAGGGCGGTAGTGGTAGGATGCAGGTGAGATTAGGAAAATAAATGAATTAATTGATTGCCCTTATAAGGGTCCAGAAAATATGTATGTGTTTGTCATTGATGGCCCTTTAGATGATGTATATCATAGGGAGAAATGTCCCCTAGAAACCCCCCTAATGTTGACCCATTTTCAAGGGATCGCTCAACATCTTGGCAAGCCGGAGTCTTTCTATCTTGATCTCCTCTCATTGGATGATAGGTTTTTGTATGAGATGATACATCGACACTTGGCTACATCACATGACCACAATATAGTGCCTAATGTTTTTTTATTATATCATGGAGCGTAAGAGAGTTAATCTTGGCACAACTATATTCAAACACATTATGATGGTTGCTTCTTCAAAGAGGGTGATAAAGTCTCTCCCCAATGGAACTTTGATAACTTTAATCTTGAAGAGTGTGGAAGGTATGGTGTTGCATGGGGAAGAGAGACCTTGTAAATATTTTGACAAGCAATACTCTCTCTAGAAGAAGTGGGTTCTAGTTGGACACAAGTGGTTCCATAAGAGCCTTGATGATGCCAAGCATAACAAGTGGCCGAGGATAGAAGAAGGTTTGGATTTGTAATATATTGTTCAACACATTTTTTCTCTTTAAGTATTATTTACCTTTCTTTTTTTCTTCAATGTTGTAGAGGAAATGTACTCCAAATTCTTAAAGGGGTTCAAAACATGCTAAAAGTGGATGCATAGCGAAATACACCAATTGAGAGAGAGGGTGTGGAAGTTAGAGAGTCGCCAATGTGCTTTCGAGCATTAATATGCATCTTTAAGAAAGTCATGTTCATGTATGGCCTCTTGAGTCTAGGGTTCACCAGATTTGTTTTGTAATATTTCTAACTTTTTAAAATTTTGTGATGTTCCATATTGGTTGTTTGAATCATTCTATTAGCATGGATAATATGTTGAAAAATTCATTATTTTAGTACTTTAGGATGAATAATTCTTTGAATTTGAAGATATGGATTTGTTAGAAATTGCTGAAATAGGTATGTGAATGCACATAATGTTGATGTTGTTAGAGGCGGACAAGTATCTAGAGGCAATTCAGAAATTGGTTCAGAGTAAGTAAATGACCATTCTAGCCAAATGAGTTCCTAAGTCGGAACTATATCGGTCCTTATAGTTTACGGCAAAAAAAACAAAGACTCGACCCTCACTTGACTTCTGTTTCTTCCTTGTTTTCTTCTTTTTCTTTGTCTTTCTCCTCTTCTTCACCTTTCCCCGATCATCAATCCAAACACCTTTCATTAAGGTACGTGCGACCTAAGTAGTGCGACAAACTTGATTCATCCTCTTCGACCAAAATTTCTTCATCATTGATACCTATCAAACCATTTTGACCAAAACCAAGAATATCTACAATGTGAAACTCGTCGACAAATGCCCTTTTACCTTTGACAACTACCTCCCACCTAGGATCAGCGAGATCTTTCACATAAAATACTTGATGAGCTTGTGACGCTAAAATAAATGATCGTCTCTTCAACCAATACGTTGGTAAACCATTGTGAATCCCATTGGATGTGTTTGATGTGCACTACGAAAAACAACCCATTGACATTTAAATATATATACATGAAGGGTGACGTAGTAAAGCTCCTAAATATCTAATATCGTCCGAATGAAAGAAGAGTTTGCATACATGGGATTGCTGTCAATTTTGCTTCCAACGTGAAAGACCTCCGAAACAAGGGTTACACAACTGTTACGAGACACACCCTTATCTCCCAATGACGTGGTGGAAAAAGTGAAGCCATTAATGTATACCCACCGAATGAGAGAACTGTACCTATGATAACCACTTCACAATTTTGGGATGAGTACCTACTTCCAAATAACTTCGAAGCCGATTTGTAAATGTTGCAATGTGTCGTTGTAGAATTTGAGCTTCATTACAATTGGAATTCTCTAATCTTATTTCATCCATGTGGATCTCAATATATGGGACACCATCATCATGGTTCTGCAAAACATAAAGATGCGCTACATTATTCTCCGCTGTCAGGCTCAATAATTTTCCTTGTCTTACCCCTTGACCCTCAAGCTTCCCCTCATGTCTAAATTGTGGTACACCAATGGATTCTACCCCCTTGAAATACTTAATAAAAAAACTCGATCACCTCATCCGTTACATAACGTTGTACTATACTGGCCTTTGGGTTGTACCGGTTCTTCACAAAATACTTAAATATTTCATATACCGCTCGAACGGGTAGCTATCGAGCTCAATAATTTTCCTTGTCTTACCCCTTGACCCTCAAGACTCCCCTCATGTCTAAATCATGGTACACAAATGGATTCTACCCCCTTCCAATACTCAGTACAAAACTCGATCACCTCCTCCACCACATAACGCTGGACTATACTGGACTCTGGCCTGTATCGATTCTTCAAAAAATACTTAAATATTTTCATATACCGCTCGAACGGGTACATCAATCTCAATAATATGGGACCACATAGCTTGATATCTCGAACCGAATAAACAATCAAATAGACCATGATGTCAAAAAAATGAGGGAGGAAAGTACATTTCCATACGACACAACTTCCACAATCATCGCCTACAAGCAGTCAAGTTTGGAAAAACTAATACTTTGAGAACAAATAATCTTGAAGAACAAATATAGCTTATTGATTTGACGTCAAATGCATGTATTTTCTGAGGCATTTAACATCTCTTATGTTATCTTTTTGTTGGAAGATTGCTAGATTTAGGTATGTTCACATCATAAGGGGTTTAGATAACCATTTTTGGTTTTTGTATCTAAATCCTTCATTTTGTAATCTACTTTGAGTCTAA